>DF357428.1:36714-56898 GCA_000787875.1 Solanum virginianum | reverse complement strand
AGAACTGGGGAGGTAAAATTCATGGACTAAGGGGGCCTATAATGTCAAATTGACAAGTAGGAGCATCATTAAAAACTGCGGTGAGGGCCCAAAATTCTTGTTTGCTTTTGGAGATTTTGACCCCTCAAAGTTTGCAATAAATGCATCTTACCCCTGCCAACTATTTTTTTGCCAACAATCATGAAGTGTATGTCTATCCCATAGCATGCTTAATTAAGAGGATGGACCCATAGTAGGTATAGGACGGTTGGAAAATATTTATAATGGTATTTATAAAGTATATACTAAAAGAAAAAAAATATTCATTCTGTTTTGATTTGTAGGATAGGAATTGGAATAAAGCTTTTTCTCTTATACGCATATGCTATAATAATGTCTTCGTACCACCAAAAGATATGGTGCAGTGAGACTGTTCCTTTCTTAATCGAAGGTTTCAGGTTCGAGCCCTGAAAATATAAAATTCTTTGGTAGAGAGTGCTTTCCCCAAATGAAGCCCCACGCGGCACAAATCTGAATATAGTTTGACTCCAATGTAGACATCGAACATGGGGAGGAAAACTAAAAAAAAAAGTCTCCTTATAATAGTCAAGTTCTTTTTTAAAACTAATTCTCTATGTTATATTATATTATATATTTTTTAAAATAATATTTTACCGTAGTAATAAAAAGTTATTAAAGGGAGTAGTTTTGTACTGGTGTACGACATCTATAGTTCACATACATGAACAATTATTAGGATCAAATCAATAAACTTAAATACTAAAATGAAATAAATAACGTTTAAACATAAATATTTGTAATCAAATAACTTATTCTCTCATCAGTAATATTGAAATTTCGGACACATAATTTGTGGAATGATATAGATAATATAACATGAGGACGCTAGATCAATTAGATAAATTGAGATTATTGATGAATTTGCACATGATATCACATAGTTTATATATACTCAGAAAGGCTAATTATTTCAGCGCCTAGAGCACTCATGCCTATAGAATGTCGATTCTTTTTTTATGACTACTCTAAAAAAGAAAAATGAATATTAAATTTCTTAAATTAAGTTAATTCAAGACATAACAATTAACCAGAAACAACCTAGAATTAATTAAAAAGATCACATTTTCATAGGTTTGACTTTAGTTAATGTATTTATAGACTATGATATACACTTTGTCTTCAAACTAATATGATTGACATTGAAAGGTGACATATTGACTAGAAATGAATTTGATTAGAACAATATGAGTTACTGAAGATTCATATAGAGGCGATTTTAACTTGTTTAGAATTAAGGCGTATAATTTTATTTTTTTAAAGGAAGTTTATCAAAAATTAATTTGTCGGAAATTTTTTTTATGAATTTTTTGTCCTAATTCTCATAAGTCACATTTAACTAATTACTAATGAGTGAATCTAATTTTTTTGCATGTTTTCTTTAGGTTAAAGTTGATAAAACCACAAGTTCTATAAATCATGCATTTATAAATCTAAGTAATTAATTAGACCGTCATGATAAACCAGATCAGATGAAATTATCCAGCAAATACATAGGTTAATTTAATCAATTAGTGAAATTTAGTTTTGAACAAACTATAATTGATTAATTAATGCATATGTAGTTCCTAAAGAATTGGAGGATGTAAATATCGATCTTAGTTCCTCGATTTATTTCGTGATATGAAATTCATTAACGATAATATAATTATTTGATTATGTCATTTTGATCTTTGCTCTAATAAAAAATATCGTATTATTTGCTCCAATAATGCTTTTTTAAATCTCATTTAATTTGTATCTCTATGTTGTTGTTGTATTTAATTTGTATCTCTAGTCTTTTAGTAATTTTGTTTATAGTGGGGCTAGGTAAGCAAGAGGTGGCACAACCCATCTTGAGATAAAGAGTTACACATTCGGTAAAACACAAGAAAGATGTTGAGCATATACGTAAACAAGTTTTACCTACTAGTGAAGCATTTTAAAAGAGTGCGGGTCTAAACCCAAGGCGAATAATATCATAAGCATGCTGAGCGGTTGCAAATGGTATCAGATCTGGGACAACCTTGTCGATGTAGGCCAGAGTTCATCTGAGTTTAGGTAAATTGTGATAAGGCAGAGCAAACCTTGAGTCTAGATAAATCTTATGCGATGGGGCAAACCTTAGCTAGAACGTTGAATCCATAGAATGGGTGTATGTAACATCTCATCTTAAGATAACAAGTCCCACATTGACAAAATACATGAGAGATGTTGCATTGAACATGTATTACATGAGAAGCATGCATCTTACACAGCAAATTAATCACGTGAAATTTGTCATGTAAGATATATATGTCTTTTTATTCAACTTTATGATAATTTAAATGTTTACTTATACACACTCAAAATTAAAATACATAATATTATTAGCTAAGATCAGATTAAAAGGTATATTTATATATTAGATAAATAATCAACTATACATTATTCAACTTTATGATAATTTAAATATTTACTTATACACACTCAAAATTAAAATACATAATATTATTAGCTAAGATCAAATTAAAAAATATATTTATATATTAGATAAATAATCAACTGCACATATATATTGACTACCCATCTCATTACCTATGACGTTTTGGTATGCATTTATGAGTGCAAAAAATTAAATATTTTCCAACCATAATCAACAACAGATTTTGAATAATTTAAAAACAACAGCAAAAATGAGGCACAACTAGTACCTACCGCTGTATAATTAAGACCCATCCATGTTGGAAGCGTCACTACTAAAAAATGGGTCAAAATTAATATGTTAATTTTTTATTAATTATTTTAATGTACAAGATTGATATTTTTTGGATAAATCTTATCCGTCAAAATTTTTTCCAGGAATTTTTTAAATTATTTTTAGTAGCGTGTAATATAGTGATTAATAAAATAGATACAAATTTTTAAAAAGAGGGTTTAAATTTCAATAGATTTATTTATGTAAATAGATAAGTGCACACAAGCTGGTCTTGATAGATGTATACTAAATTATTGATCGAAGATGGTAGCTATCCAATTAGGCGATATATATTGTATTGATAGAAGGTAGCATGTATGTATCAGTGACGGAACTAGGCGCGAGGAATAATAATTCAGTTACCCTATCACTAAAAAATTATATTGGATGTAATAAAAGGATAAAAATTATATATATAGTAAATTATATTGGATATAATAAAATGATAAAAATTATATATGTTGAATCTGCTGTTTTTGACTTTTTTATGTGTTAATTTTCTTATATTTTTATTTTTTTGTGAAAATTTTTATTTTGCCGCTTATTAATATCAACAACAACAATAATATATTCGGTGGAATCTCACAAGTGGGATTTGGCGAGAATAGAATATACGCAGACCTTATCACTATCTAATAAAGATAGAGAGGTTGTTTGAATGTCGCCGCTTATTAATATGTACTTTAAGAAATGTGCCGAAGCACATACAATGATCTGCATACCTATACTGATGAAAGATGATAAGTATTTGACTAAATAATCAAAATATTATTACAAGACCCATGTTTTTCCTTTTCATGAGCTTTACACTGTGCATATTCAGATTAGTCAAGTTTCAAAATAATTATCGGACATCAGTCTCTGTGTATGTGTGTATTTTTACAAGATTAAATTATACATATAGTAGATGTTGAATCTTTTGTCATGGACTTCTTCATGTGTTAATTTCTTTATATTTGTAATTCTTTAGTAAAAAAGTTGATTCACTGCGTATTCGTACATGATATGATAAAATCATTGAGAGCGCAAGATGAAAGGCATAGCTATATTGATGGAAGGTGATAGATATTTGACGGAATAATTGAAACACTTACGAGATAACTAAGACAATAATATTATTGCTATAAATTAAAATAAAGATCCATATTTCTCCTTTAATAAGCTTTACACGATAAATATTTAAATTAATTAATTTCAAGATGACTATCAAACACCAGATAGATAATTTTTTTATTTTTTTAGAAAAAAGGTGTAGAGGCCATTCCTCATTAAATTCCCCTCACCATCTCAATACAGCTGTGCTATTTGACATTCAATGGAAAAATAACTAAATAAATAAATAAATAATTTTTGACGCGTTGAATTTTGCAGTTGTTAGGTTTTCTTTTTAAAATAAAAATAAAAATTAAAGTCCATTTTTCTGTTGCAAAATAAAGGATTGATGGTGACAATAAAAAAACATTTTTTTTTCTGTTGTAGAATTAAAAAAAACATCCTTATATTTTAATTTATTTATCTTTTTTTTTAACGTATTTAAAATAATATTTTATTTTATTTTGATAATTTTTTAGTTTACGACCACACGATTGATACATTTTACATATTTTAAATTTAAGATCATAAAATTTAAATATATATTTATCTTATTTTTGTAACGTATTTAAAATAATTTATTTTTATTTTTTGATAATTTTTTAGTTTACGACCACACGATTGATATATTTTATATATATTAAATTTAAAATCATAAAATTTAAATATATTTTTTATATTTTTTAAAATTTAATTCATGATAAGTCTAAGTCAAATAAATAAATTGAAACGAGGAGTAATTGTCCTTTTCCTTTTTTTATAAGATTCCATATTTCCATTATCATCTATATATATGTGTGTGTGAGAATACCCCAATGTTAACATTGTTCAATTGTTTCACTTTCTTGATAAACTAAACCAATTCGCAACACAATCTTTATATTAAAGAAAAACAAATTTCTTTATTTTTTCTTTATATAGTTGTTCTTCATCATATTTTTCTCTTTAAGAGAAATTTTTTTTTGAATATTTTTCTTGTTAAACAATGGAAGCTTCATTGTCAACATGGCCATGGGATTACTTAGGAAGTTTCAAGGTACTTATTAAAATTTCTAATTTTATTTTTTCACTACTAAAAAATGTGGTTTTTTTTTCTTTTTTAAAAAAAATGGAGATTTGTCAGAAACCCGATGAAACTATGTTAATCAAAAATATGTACTTACTTTTCTTTTCTTTTTTTACAGTATTTACTCTATGGACCTTTTCTTGCAAAATGGTTATACTCAAGATCTCAAGAAGAAAACAACATGAAGGAAGCAACATGGTGTTTACATATTTTGATTATATGTTTTCTTAGATGCTTGATGCATAGTTCATGGAATTTATTGAGTAACATGTTGTTCTTAACTCGAAATAGAAGAATAATCAAAGAAGGTGTTGATTTCAAGCAAGTTGACAATGAATGGGACTGGTAATTATCTTGAATTTAATTTTCACTCTAGTTGTTTTATTTCATATCTAGTACTTTCTGATTTTGGGATGATATTCTTGAGATAAGGGTCTTTCAGAATCAATTACTCTATCTCTATGAGGTAATGGTAATGTTTACGTACATTTTACCCCCAGACCCTACTTGCGGGATTTCACTAAGTATGTTGTTGTTGTTGTTAATCTTTATTAATTTCAATTGATGATCATTTGCAAAATCTTGAAATTTCGTGGAATTAGTCATCAATGCTTGTGTCAAAAACATGTGGCGTTTATGTTTATTACTCTTCGAGGTGCGATCCTTCCTCAAGGCCTACATAATTATTGGATGCTTCGTGCATCAAACACAAAGGCGGAGCCAGATTTTTAAGTTTATTTGAATCTTTGAGCCAAGCCATTTTTGGATCCTTTCTATAATTTATTTGCAATCTTGAACTCTGTAAAATTAGTTATAGATGTTTGTGTCAGTGTCTATTTATATCACAATCCCTTGGGTGTGATCTTCCCTCGAAGCTTGTGTTATTGTAGATGCTACAATTCTGAGTTTAAAGATTTTAAATTCTAAAAAAAATCGATCAAGTTTAGTAGGTTCTGAATAATTATTTATACATATCAAGTAACTTTTTAAAATATAAATATAAAATTTTGATCAAATCGAATTGTGCTCTCCCACCCCCAGCCCACCCCTTTTTTTAAATCTTGCACTTAAATTTCATATAGTTCTTCATAAGCTTTTAAAATTATACATCGAAGGGCGTAAATTCCTTAAGAACACGATAATTATATTATAAAACGTCCATTTTATGTTATTAATTCATGCAATTTTTTACTTGACAAAAGAATTTGTTTTTTTTTTCAGGGATAATTTCATATTGCTTCATGGTATCATGGGTTCATTAGGTTTCTACATGCTTCAAGACCAAATAAATCTTCCTATATGGGATTTGAGAGGATTCTTGGCAATTATAATTCTCCATATAACAATTTCAGAGCCACTTTATTATTTTTTGCATAAATGTTTTCATGGAAAATATTTATTCAACAATTATCATTCACTTCATCATTCTTCACCAGTACCCCAACCATATACAGGTAATTTTATTTTCTTCTCTTATTAAATAACATAAAGAATTTTTATACTATCGATATATTTTAATCTGTTCTAATAAAATATATTATTCGCCTTTTTAAAAAAAATGATTCTACTTTTTACGATTGAGTTGTTATTTGTAATTACATTTCAGGCGATTTGATAGTTTAAATATAAAAAATAACATAAAAATAGTGGTGAATTCAGAAATTAAAACAACATAATTTTAGAAAATACAATAATTAATATAAAATTTTGAAGCAACTTTTGAACCCTTGTCATTGTATATAATTTTTTATATATCAAAGGAATTTCTTAATTTATAAATAAATGATAAATTTTAAATAATTTATCCCCTATTTTATATATTAGTATAATTCTTTATCCCTAGCTTTGCCACAATAACATAAAAATATTTTTACTCCATCAATGTATATTTATTTTATTTTTTTAATAATTCTTTCTTCTTCTTCTTTTTTTTTTTTTAAATTTCAGCTGGTCATGCTACAATTTTGGAGCACATTATATTAGGTGGAATTATTGGGATTCCAATTATTGGATCTTGTTTATTGGGATATGGATCATTAAGTATGATTTATGCTTACGTGTTGATATTTGATTGGCTAAGATGTTTGGGACATTGCAATTTGGAGATTATTCCTCATCAATTATTTCAAAAATTTCCTTTTATCAAGTATTTGATCTACACTCCAACGTAAGTAACTACTCTCTTCTTTTTTTTTTCGAAAAATTTGTACATAAACTTCCATGCAAGGTATATATTACAGGTTCGAATTATGAAATAATTATTAATAATTGTATTAGAATTAACTATTGATGTTATATTATTTGAAATATAACTTTATTTTTTAACGTGAGATACTTTGCACATCAAGCTATCGTTTTTCTTTTCCTCGAAGAGAGTTATGCATAAATTATTGTCAACATGTTGTATCAATATGGCTTTTTAATTATTGTTTTGCGTAGAAAACAAGACTTGCTTTTCAGTAATTTGTGCAGAAAGTTTCGTCTTATTAGTTTTATGGCCTATTATAATTTTAATCACAAATATTTACAAATTATTTTTTATTCAAATTAGAAAAAATATTTGACGGTCTAAAAAAATCATTACTTTTTAAAAGTGCACTATTTTATTGCTATAACTAGAGATATATTTAAGGGAGAGGTAGAAAATATCTTAGACATAATTTTTATGATTAAAGTTGGTAAATATTTTTCTTAAAAAGCATGTTATAATTGTGAAAGATAGGTAATATACAATGGATATGCATTATTTTACCTTGAAAAATTATAAATTGAATTTCTTGAAATTAACCTATAAATTAAATGTCCCAATTTACTTTTTGTATTTTGACAAAAACATTAAATACACATTTCGAAAAATTATATGGTTGAGAAAAGTTGATGTTACCCTCTGATATCGGCAACAAAGAAATTTAATGCCATAATATAAAATTATTATTTTTTAATCATAAAATACAAGTATCTTTATTTTGCTTATTTATTTCTTTAAATTAATTTATTTTTTTCTTGATAAAATTTTTTTGGCTATAAATTTTACAGGTATCACAGTCTACACCACACAGAAAAGGAGTCCAATTATTGCCTTTTTATGCCAATTTTTGATGTGTTAGGGGACACACTTAACCCAAAATCATGGGAGAAGCACACAAAATTTAGTGTCGAATCAGGTAAATACATTTTTTCTCTGTTCTAATTTATATGATTTAATTTAATTTTACACGAAATTTATAAAAAAAAAATTAATTTATGATTTAAAATCAATAACAGATATTTATGTGTCTATAAATCATTTCATTAAGGATAAAATGAGTATTTCAAAATTAAGTTGTTACCAAATATAGAAATATGTCATTCTTTTTGGGACAAAATAAAAAGAAAAATAAGTCATATAAATTGAGAGATGAGAGTATCTTATAAGTTTTCCAATCGATGATTGACTAAATTTATATTTGTGCTTAAAAGTCGATCAATAACAAGGGTGATTAAGAAAAATATTTGAAATAAGAAAAGAGAAAATAGATAAGGGAACTATGAAATAGGAAATCAAATTCTGAATTGAAAAACTAAATATTCAGATTGATAATCAACTAACCTACTATAATTCTCCGATACTATCAACAATTTCATATCTAGAGGTTAAACCTAAAACTCTAATCAACAATGAAGGAGTATATACTCACCACATATAATATACTCCCTTCGTTTTAAAATAAATGATCTGGTTTAACTTGGTACAAAGTTTAAGAAAAAAAAAGCTTTTTAATATTGTGATTTTAAATTAAAGTTATAATAAATATATCAAAATATCATTTAATCTTGTGATCATGCCACGTGAAAATTGATACTAAAATTTTGTCAAAAAAGAAATGTGTCATAAGAGATTATTCTTTTTATAACAAAAGAAGTACATCTTAATATAAATTAATGATATCTAATTAATATTAGACAAGTGAAAATGAACTAAGAAAAAATTATTGCCACTCCTAATTAGGCCTCATATGTGGTTCAAATTAACTATCGTAGTTGAGTTAATATATTAGTACAAGGACAACTTTGAAGATCATTGAATGTTTTTTTAACAAACTTCTTTCGACTTCAATTCTAAATAACTTCTTCTGTTGAAAATATATATAAAGACACTTTTCGACATTTTTAACAAACTTCTTTCAACTTCAATTCTGAATAGCTTTTATATTAGAAAATATATATCCCGACACATCTTGACATTTTCAACAAACTTCTTTCGACTTCAATTCTAAATAACTTTTTCTGTTGAAAATATATACAAAGACACTTCTCGACATTTTCAACAGACTTCTTTCAACTTCAATTCAGAATAGCTTTTATATTAGAAAATATATATCGTGACACATCTCGACATTTTCAACAAACTTCTTTCGACTTCAATTCTAAATAACTCTTTCTGATGAAAATATATACAAAGACACTTCTCGACAATTTCAACAAACTTCTTTCGACTTCAATTCTGATCCTTTTTTTCCGACATTTTGCTCGAATATATATAATTCATATTCTTATCTATTTTTCTTATTATATTTATTTAATTTTTGCAGGTAAAAATGGGAGGGTGCCAGATTTTGTATTTTTGGCACATATAGTAGACATGACTTCTGCAATGCATGCACCATTTTTATTCAGATCATTTGCTTCAACTCCATTTTGCACAAGACTTTTCTTGCTTCCCTGCTTGCCTATAGTTTTTGTCTTCATGTTTGTCATGTGGGCATACTCTAAGGTCTTTTTGGCAAGTTATTATAACTTGAGGGGCCGTTTGCATCAAACTTGGGTAGTTCCTCGCTTTGGTTTCCAGGTTTGTTAATATATCCCTTTCCCCCCTCTATTTTTCTTTTATTATACTTTTAACCCACTTAACTTTTTTCATGAGTCAAACACGCGAAATTTGTTTTCTTGATAAATTTATGTATATAAATTTATCAGTTGCCACGATTGGATGCTATGTATTATTACTTTAACTTTTAGCTGCTAAGGTTAAATCGATTGGGTTAATGAAAACACTAGACATACAGGGGTCGGAACTACATTCATCCAAGGACGGTCAGATGCACACCCTTCGTCGGAAAACTTTTGCGAATATATAGGTTAACTATAGATATTTTGATATATAACAATTGTTAAGCACCCTTGATACAAAAATCACCTACCCATGTTCTAAAAGTATGAACACCCTTGACGAAAATGCTGACTCCCCCACTACAGACACAATACAAGTGTTAACCTGATCGATCCTCTTGTATGTTCAAATATCATTTCAAATTATGTGATCAACTCGTTGAATTTAGAGAAAAATTATTTTTAGTTAATTATAATTTTGATGATTCGTTATTATTTATTTTCTAGAAAATATTATGTTATATACTTTGAAGTGTTATTTAATTCTCATTATTTATTTGTTGTGGCAGTATTTCTTGCCATTTGCAGCTGAAGGAATTAATAACCAAATAGAGCAAGCAATTCTGAGAGCTGATAAATTGGGAGTCAAAGTTATAAGTCTTGCGGCATTGAATAAGGTATTGAAGTTCGATTATTTTGAATTTATGTTAAAAGTTTTGCTTTGATTAACGTGTGACTTATTTAAAGATAATTTTATTTTTTGAGATAGACTTTTTGAAATTTTGAAGTAGCGTAAAATTTGATCACTAGTAAAATTCTTGTAACATGGTGATCAAATATTAAAAAAATGACTAATTGATTCATAAAATATATTATGTGCTATTCTATGATATAAAAAAATGTAATAACAATTAACGTGCCTTTTGTGTAAAGTCAAGTTCAATTTTTATTGTTGCGTGATGAAGCGATAAATATTTTTTTTTATACTCAATCAGAAGTTTTAGATTGAAATTCTGAATATATAAGTTTCATGGCCTTTTAAGATTAAATTATTCAAATTTAAAATAAATATCCAATACCAATTTTTTTTAAAAAAATGCATGTGATGTTCATTTTGGTTGTTTGAAACTTTTTTGAAAAATTGGTAGGTGAATAGACCTTTCATTCATTAATGCTACAATAAAAATGGTGAAGGTACATAGCTGTAATAATTAATTAAATCATTTATGACGAAAGTAACCTACACTTCAAATTAGTAAAATTTTATCTATTTTTTTTTTGTAACTACAAAAGAGAGAGAGAGATCAATATTAATGATAGTGACTTTGAGTAAATACAAAAATACCATATAGTAAAATTTATAATTTTCCATTTTTTTGCTTTAAAAAAAACGAATTTAAGCTATACAAATTGATAAAACAAAATTTAAGTATTAGGGGGAGGTAATTAGACAGGATATGTCAAAACTTTGTATCACCGAGGATATGACCTTAGATAGAAAGGAGTGGAGGTTGTGTATTAGAGTAGAAACTGGTCTTGTGATATAGAAGATTATTAGAAGGGGAAATTGTGTCGTTATATATTGTGTTATTATCGTCCATCATTTATTTTGTTACTTTTATTATCTTTATAAACTATCATTTGTTATCCATCCTAGTCGTTATTTCATATCTAGTATTTTCTGCTTTTTGGGATGATATTTTCGAGACGAGGGTCTTCCAGAAATAATATCTCTATCTTTATGAGGTAGTGATAAAGTTTGCGTACATTTTACCCTCCCAAAACCTACTTATGAAATTTCACCGGATATGTTATTGTTGTTACAAATTGATAAAATAAACAATTATTTTTTATTGTTATCAAATTTTATTCGCGGTTATTATTGTTGAATTATATTTATTCGTTATTTCTTCATAACTGATTTGATTATGTAAATATTTTTTATACAAAAATATATTGAATTTAATTTTTATATTTTTTTTTCAGAATGAGGCATTAAATGGAGGAGGAACATTATTTGTGAACAAACATCCTAACCTTAAAGTTAGAGTTGTTCATGGAAATACATTAACAGCAGCAGTAATTCTTAAAGAAATTCCAGAAAATGTTAATGAAGTTTTTTTAACTGGAGCTACATCTAAACTTGGTAGAGTTATTGCACTTTACCTATGTAGAAGACAAGTAAGAGTTCTTGTAAGTATCTCACAACACTACTTTTATCTGTTTCGTTTGTTTTAATTCATGTGATGTGTGGATTATTTTTATTTATGAGATGATAAAATTAGCTCAATTGCTAATTCGTCTATAATACGGTTTTTCGAAAACAATTTTTCTATCTCTATCAGATAATAGTAAGGTCTGCGTACATTTTACCTTCTCCAAACCCCACTTATGAAATTTAATTTTACTAGGTATGTTGTTGTTGTTTGCTAATTCTCCTATATAAGTGTGGACGGGTTCATTAATAACCTATTTATTTATTAGCTCATTTTGAGTTGCATGCCTGATTTAGCTCGTCTAAAAGTTGAATAGATTTGGATTAAATATGTCATTTAAATTAAATTATGAAAATTTTGTCGAAATATTTGATTTTTTTTTCTATGTTGATATAGCTGATAAAATAAAATATCTCACAACACCTTTTTTTTTCTGTTCTGTTCGTTTCAATTTATGTGATGCATGCATTATTTTTATTTACAGGATAATAAAATTAGTTCAATCGTTAATTTGCCTATAAATGTAGGGGGTTCGTTAATGACCTGTTTATTTATTAGCTCATTTTGAGTTGCATGCCTGATTTAACTCATCTGAAAGTAGAGCTGATCTGGATTAAATGTCATTTAAATTGATTTATGAAAATTTTGTCAAAATATTTGATTTTGTTTCTACGTTGATATATCCAATGAAATAAAATATTTTGACAAGACTATTCATGAAACAATTTGAGCTAGATATAATATCGATCTGAATTTTGGTGGATTGAAATGGATTGGGTTGAGTTAATAAATGGAGAATCATAATTTTATGGATTAAATTTGCCACCACCTGTAGCTATAATAAAGGAGAAAAGAGTTTTATTTTGTAATTAAACAAATTATAAGAAAAGTAAATAATGAAATTAAAACTTGGTAAGAGTTGGACGAACGAGGTTAATTATGATCCATCATTTCGCTTATTTGACCGACACATTTCAATTAAGTAATATTTTGAATGGATTAATAATTCGTCCATTTATTAATTCAGTATATTATATAGGAAATTTAAATTGTATAATTTTTTTTTAAACTTGGAAGTTACTAACTTTCATGTATAATTATTTTCTTTAATGCAAAATTGCAGATGTTAACTATGTCTACTGAAAGATTTCAAAAAATTCAAAAGGAAGCTCCTGTTGAATATCAAAAATACCTAGTCCAAGTGACAAAGTATCAAGCTGCCAAAAATTGCAAGGTACATATATTATTTATTTAACAATTTGCAAATAATTTTTTAAATTATTTTTTCATGGCTTCTTTCATCTATATTTTCTTTTTTATATCTGTTTTAAAATATTTTACTTGAATCGAGAATTTAGCGAATACAATCTTTTTACATATCATCCTATTTGTTTAGTAAAATTTCTTTTTGTTGGTTATAGCTTTGCCATTATTGTAAATTTTTTTTTGTTTATTTATATGTTTTTTTTTTTAGACATGGATAGTTGGAAAATGGATTACACCAAGAGAGCAAAGTTATGCACCTAAAGGAACTCATTTTCACCAATTTGTGGTTCCACCAATTTTGACATTTAGAAGAGATTGTACTTATGGTGATCTTGCAGCTATGAGATTACCAGAAGATGTCCAAGGACTTTCTACTTGTGAGGTATGTCTTATAATATTATTTTCGATTTATATTATCTGTCTTTTAAGATTTTATCACACGTCTCTTAAATAAAGATGTTTAGCGTAAGATTAGTTGTCTAAAGTCTAAACTACCCTTGTTATCTCTCCTTAAACATCTTAAAACTTTTCTTCCAGTTTATCTGACCTAATTTCTTTTGTTCTAAAGAAAATGATCCGTTTCTAAGTTTTAGGAACAATTTTATTAAAATTCTCGTTTTATTCTTAATGATGATCTCTTTTGGCGAAACAATCATAAGTTTCAAAAATCTTCATTATTTTTTAAATTTTATATCCAATCAAATAAGTTCTTTTGGAACATGAGGAAGTGCATATATGCATTTGACAAAATGGTTAAAAGCACTACTCACTCAGTTTCAGCTTGTTTGACATTATTTTCTTATTACCCGTCAACATTTTTATATTTGGTATCATTCAACTTTAAACTTCTCGTTTTTCCTTAATGACAAACTTTATAACCACACAAATATTACAACATGTCTAAGAGTACCGAGTTTTAAGTCTTATAACTACACAAATATTGTGGCATGCTTCAGATCATAAAGTCCAAAAATATTACAATCATCACACAAACATTATGCCATATTTAAAACCAGAAGTTTTCAAAGTCTTTTTTCTTTCTTAAAATTTGTCCCACGCATTGGGCCACTTGGCCAAAAATATATACTTACGACTACTACCCAATATGCATATATTATACACTAGTTATACACCTGTATTTTTGGACGAAGGACTATTTAAGTTAACTCTTATATTTAATTTCTCATTCAAGATTATTATTATTTTTATTATTATTGCTTAACTTTCTTCTTGTTAATTTTTTTAACAGTACACAATGGAGAGAGGGGTAGTCCATGCATGCCATGCAGGAGGGGTGGTGCATTCATTAGAAGGATGGACACATCATGAAGTTGGGGCTATTGATGTAGACAGAATTGACTTAGTTTGGGATGCAGCTATGAAGCATGGTCTAAAACCAGTATCATTTCTCAAAAAGAAAGATTAATTAAATTAATTAATATGTGAAGTCATGAAAAAGCCCCAATAGCTACAAAGAAAACAAAAGAGAAAGAAAAGGGGATTGGCTTAGAATTCACTAATTGATTCAATTCAAAGAGAGAATTTTTATGATTTTATAAATACATATATACATATATTGTTATTATATTACAATTTGAATTCCATTTTTTTTTTTTTTTTGGTTTATGTCTCTATTGTTGTGTTTGTTCAATTTGTTTTCTCAATTTCAAGATAGCATCACAGAACTTCAAAACCTATAGTTATATATATAGAAGAAAATCTCTCAATAGTGATATTGTTTGTTCAGATATATTTTGATTGTTATAAAAGAACATATGGTATAACATAACATGAATATACAGATATTAGGAAAAACTTGATCGCTGTAGTGAAATATTGTTATCGAGAATGACTATTATATGGAGGGTTGGTAGTGCTTATCAACGTCAAATATGAATTCAAGATGTGAAGTTTATGGATTGTGATAATTCTTTTGTTTACCATTGAACTCTAGAACCATTTATACTACTGCATTTGTAGTTTATTGTACATAGATATTCAAATAGAATTGACTTAGTTTGGGAAGCACCTATGAAACATGGCTTAAAGCCTTGTCAAGTTTCAAAAAAGACAGATTAATGATAATTAGTATCACATAAGCCTTATTAATTATATTGAAAAAAGCCCCCATATAGCCCAAAAAAAGGGAAAATTCCCTCTTATATTGAGAAAGAAAGAGGAAAAACCTAGTAGTTGTATCCTGATCAGTCCAAAAAGAATTCTGTACTTGAAGTTTATAAATTCTACTATGAAGGTTGGGAGAAAATGGTAGAGATAAGGGTGAGGAGAGGAGTGTCCATTCCAGAGAATTTTGAATTTATGTTGGGGCGACTATTTGAAGCAATCCATTATATGCGAAGATCACTGGTAGAGAAACATTGAGAAAGAAAGAGGGACCTTCATATTGTGTTCATCGATCTTAAGATGGCCTATGACAAAGTGTCAACGGGCATCCTCTGGAGGCATCTGGAGCCTAAAGATATTCCGATGGTGTATGTTACGATGATAAAGGACATATATGATAGAACTAAAACTTGGGTTAGAATAGTGGGAGGAGACTTGGAGCATTTTCTTATTGAGATAGAATTACATCAAGGATCTATGTTGACCCCTTTTGTTATTGTCTTGGTGATGGATGAGTAACACGGTCTACTCTAGAGGAGGTTCCATGGTGCATGTTAGTTGCGAATGATGTAATACTGATTGATGAAACATAGGACTAAGTTAATGATAGGCTAGATATTTGGAAAAAAATGCAATAATCCAAAGGGTTCAAATTGAGCAGAACCAAAATATAATATATGGAATGCAAATTTAGTGTTGCTAAGGATGAAGTAGACATGAAAGTGAGGCTTGTCACTCAACCTATTCTCAAGAATTTTTTTAAAAAATATTTTGGATCCATTATCCAGAATAGTAGGAACATCAACAATGATGTCATGCTTTGTGTTGGAGCAACATAGATATAATGGAGGTTGACCTCTACAGTATTCTGTCATAAGAAGATATCACCTAAACTTGAAGTTAAGTTCTACACAATGGTGGTTAGACCATCTTTATTATATCAAGTGGAGTACTAGTCAATTATAAACTCGCATGTTCATAAGATGCATGTTGCGGAGATGAGAATGTTAATATGGATTTGTGGTCACACTTGGAGTGACAAGATAGAAATAAGGTGATTCAGGAGAAGGCGGGAGCGATCTCTATGGTAGACAAAATAAGAGAAGCAAGACTAAGATGGTTTGGAATGTGCAAAGAAGGTGTCGATGCCCCTGTTAGGAGGTGTGAGAGGTTAGATCTAGGGGTATACGGAGGGGTAGGGGTAGACCAAAAAAGTATTAGAAAAAGGTGATTTGACAGGACTTGACACAACTTCATATCATCGAGGACATGACCTTAGATAGAAAGAAGTGAATATCACGTATTAGGATAAAAGGTTAGTAGGGGTAGAATATTATTTTGTCTTGTAATGATTTTTAGGTTTGTCATAGGATTAGTCTTGCTATTGTGGTTATGTGTTGCTACTCTTCGATCATTCTACTACTTCTATTATTTTCTTCTTGTTGAATTGACATTGCTCTTCATTTTAACCATTATTTTTTATCTATTATTTTCTTCTTTTACTGGGGACATATACACTTAAATCAAGAGTCTTTCAAAAATAGTCTCTCTATCAGTCTATCTCCATGAGACGGTGATAAAGGCTGCTACACTCTACCCTCCTCGAACTCTACTTTGTAGGATTACTGGATATGTTTTTGTTGTTAAAATTTATAAATTTCGATATTTCATTGCTTGTTAGTTGTGTAGCCAATAAATTGTATATCCGCCCCTGATCAGAGTACTTGAGCAAATAAAAAAAGGGAAAAAAAAAAATCTCACAATTATATTTTCTTTATATATTATTATTATTACCATGAATAAGCTAACAAATGGAAATTTATAAAATTAAGGAAGCATAAAATTGATGTTTTGAAATACTTCTTGTGCCACAAGCAAAACTAGCAAGAAAGCTTCAAAATGATATTGAAATTATAAGTTGAGTTTTCAGGTTTGAACTTTGAAAATGAAAAAATTCCTAATGGAGAATAACCTCCTCCATTAAAAAACTTAATACAATGCAAAACCTAAATTAATTGTGTCAGTAAATTACGAATATCAAATAATTATACGTGAAAAAAATCAAAATTATAAAGCAAAAAAGGTGCATCAATGACCCTATTTCTTTTACATTTAGGCCATTAATGACTATCAAAATTGTATAGGGCAAGCCCATTATGTGTTTCTTTTCCCTCAAAAACTAAAAACAATTTATTGGGCTATACCCTAGATAATTAAGATGAACTAAATAACTGGGCAAGCCCATTAGAACTCTTCAAGAAGAAACATAGAGAAGCAAAAAACACAAGAAAAAACAAGTGAGATGTTAAGTTGTTAACTAATACTTCTTCCGTCTCATTTTAACTGACGTTTTAATCTTTTTCAAGTTCATTAATTAAAAAATAGATATATAAGTTATGGTTACTAAGTTATTTGTATTTCATAATAAAGTTAGGCTTTTCTTTTCCGTAGAAATATGGTGCATAGTTTTTTAGTGTCGAGGATGTAACTAAAAATAATTGTCTAGTTTAGTCTTGAGATTCTAAAAATAACAACTATTTTGAGACACAATTAGCATAAAGCGAGTCTATTTGCCAGTTGATTTACAATTCAGTAAGAAGTACAATATATTGCTCCGAAAAAAATTAAGGATGTCAGATGAACGAATTGTAATGAAATCATATTAGGAGATAATCAACATGGTTGAAGTAGAACTTTCCTTAAATAGATTTTTTGTTTTAAAAAAAGTAAACGTACAAAGAAATCAAGAGGATATAATAAACTATATATATAATATTTTTACCTTGTACATATAATAAAAATTTTCAGCGAAGGGAGTCCCTAATTTTGCTAAAAAAAAAAGGCTCAAAAGATACATATAGATGTTACTACTTTCTTCATTTTAATTTATTTGCCTTAATTCAAAATACAAAAAATTTAAACTAACTAATGTTTGGAATAGATTCGGATATAGAATCTTCAATTTGTTTGTAATAAAATCTATCTATATATTTAGAAAATACATGAATATAAATTACAATAATTAATAATTTAAAAAATCATTTGAATTATTTATTAAGTTGACCCATTACCTGTTTCTGCTACAGCCACATAATTAAATTATTTTTAGAACTAATATCTGAGGTCCATATTTTGTCTAGTCTAGGCAGAAATGCTACTTGTAGGTTTCAGAAAAAAGAAAATTGAGTACACCCTAGTTGTGAAACTATTTGGACGCTGCGGGAGTTAGTGAATTCAGAATAAATATAAATCGTAATATATATGATTAAAATTTTCAATATGGCTTCTCAAAACGATGTCATATGTTATTACAAATTCATCAAAAAAATTATGGGATTTTTGACAAAATTTTTTTTTATGAGAATCGTGTTTATTACATATACATAATTCAAATTGAAAACAACGATTTTAGTTAAAACTATATAAGCCGCCCTCAGATGATATCAAACATGAAAATCTAATTAATTAGACACACATGCATTAGAGATACATAATTGAAGTTGAGATCAATAATGATAATTAAATTTCTAGATGAGACCTCCCTATCCCTTCCCTCTAAAATTGTTGGACCATCAAAATCTAATTAATGAAGCATTATATATACATAGTTCCAACTTATTAAAATAATGATTCAGTTGAATTTACATAATTTGTTCTAGATCTGCTTTTTCAGATGAAATCACTCATCTCTCCGGCACGAATTTGTCCCTTTGGGTTCACCTCAAAAGGAGCCTCACAGTATGTAGATCAGTCCATTACTTTATATACTTAGCATTTCTTCTGTGTTTTGTCAATGTAGAACATCTTCTCTCACGATGGGTTGTTATATTGTAGTCCCATGAACATCAAAATCTAATTAATGAGATGCACATGCATCATATACACGTAGTTCAAGTTGATTAAATTAAAATACTGATTCAATTGAATCTATATAGATCCGCTTTTAAAGATAAAATCACACATCCCTCTTTCCTCCCTCCACCCTCACCCCCAAGCACGAACATAAAAATCGAATTAATGAGACGCACATGCATCATATACACGTAGTTCAAGTTGATTAAATTAAAGTACTGATTCAATGCATCATATATACGTAGTTCAAGTTGATTAAATTAAAGTACTGATTCAATTGAATTTACATAAATCCGCTTTTAAAGATAAAATCACACATCCCTCTTTCCTCCCTCCACCCCTGAGCGCAAACATAAAAATCAAATTAATGAGACACACGTGCATTAGTTTCTTTTATGATAAGTCATGGGCATGTAGGTTGTGTGTTCCTCTCTTGCTTGAGTTTAAATAATATGTCTCTTTCTTAAGTTCATATATTAGTTGTGTATATATCCACACCACACGTGCATGTATTTATGAGAGTTGCATGGCCACTGTTTTTTAGTTTGGCACTTCTCTTTTTTAGGCTATACATAATTATTTATTATCCTATCTTTGATTATATAGTAAGATTCACTTGTGTGGCTTAGGTTTTATTTTTTTATTTTTATAATTGTGGGGTTCGTGCTAGCGGTTGGAATTTGAATTTGAATTTGAAACTTCATGAATCTGAAACTACTTTTAAAAAGGAAAAAAATTTTGATGGCTCAAACTCACATCTTTGAAATCACAAGTAAAGAATATTTACCATCTGAATCAAACCAATACGTAACACCTTCATAAAATGACGAAAATATCTCTAGACTTGATCTTACGCGTAACGTATCTTCCCATGCTCCGTTTGTAAATTCGAGACTGAATTTGCGATCAGTACGAAAAATCGAGTT
>DF357428.1:1482-13420 GCA_000787875.1 Solanum virginianum | reverse complement strand
ATAGGAATCAGGTGATTTTCGGATTTTTCATAGGTGTTAGCCCACAGATTCAAGAGGTACCAGGGATTTGGGCTGATTTTTCTCAAGAAATTCCATGTACACATCCGTAACAAACCCACTAAGAGGTCTGGTAGGCCCTGTGGCATTGGACGACGCTCGGTAGAACTTTATGGGCTCTGGAATAGGAATCAGGTGATATTTAGAGCTTTTCGTGGGTGTCATGTCACGCCAGGGGTGGGTACCCTTGGTGAGCCGACACTCAGAGACTTTTGCTAGTCCACAAGATGCTGACAAGAGCCCTAGGTGGACCGACGACACCGTAGGATACCTGAGAGGATTCTATAGGCCAAGCAAATGCAAATAGATGATTTCGGCAGTTTTTTTATGGGTGTTAGACCACGATTTGTAGCGTTGCCCGCGGATTCAGGCCTACTTTCTCGTAAAATTACACCAACCCATCCGTAATGACCCCGAAAGAGCCCTAGGTGGCCCGACAATGCCGCAAGATGCCTAGTAAGATTTTATGGGCCAAGCAACAGGAAAGAGACGATTTAGTAGTGTTTCGTGAGTGTTAACCCATAGTTTGTGGAGCCCTAGTAGGATTTAATGGGCTAAGGAAGCCGAAACAAGCAATTTCAGCAGCTTTCTATGTGTGTTAGCCCACGAATTTTGGCGTTGCATAGGTGTCTGGCACAATATTCCTGAATATTCATACGAGTGGGTCCGTAACGAGCCCAACAAGAGGCCCAGGTGGCCCGAAGATGTTGGCGGAGGCATGGTAGGATTTTATGGGCCAAGGAAGCCGAAACAGGCGAATTCGACAGTTTTCTACGGGAGTTAACCCACAGATTCTGGCGCTGCATGGGCGTTCGACATAAGATTCCCTAAAAATCATGTGAGTGGGTAAAAAATGAGCCCGACAAGAGGCCTCGATAGCCCAGTGGCGTTGGCGGAGGCCTTGTAGGATTTTATAGGCCAAGGAAGCTGAAACAGGCGATTTTGACCATCTTCTGTGGATGACCACCCACGGATTCTGGCGCTGCATGAGAGTCCGACACAAGATTCCTGAAAGATCATATGAGTATGTCCATAAAGAGCCCGAAAGAGTCCGAGGTGGCCCGACGGCATCGGCGGAGTCCTGTAGTATTTTATGGGCCAAGGAAGCCGAAATAGGCGATTTCAGCAGTTTTCTGTAGGTGTTAACCTGTGGATTCTGGCGCTGTATGTTGGTCCAGCGCAAGATTCCCAACAATTCATACGAATGGGTCCAAAACGAGCCTGGCAAGAGGCCCAGGTGGCCTGACAGCGTTGGCAGAGGCTTGGTAGGATTTATAGGCCAAGGATGCCGGAACAAATAATTTTGACTATTTTTCTGTGGGTTTTAGCCCCACGAATTATGGTGCTGCATGGGAGTTCGGTGCTAGATTCCTAAAAAATCATAAGAGTGGATCAGCAACGAGCCCGACAAAAGGCCCAGGTGGCCCGACGATATTGGCGGAGGCCTAGTAGAATTTTATGGGCCAAGAAGCCGAAACATGCCATTTCGAGAGTTTTCTGTGGGTGTTAGCCCACGGATTATGGTGCTGCATAGGAGTATGATGCAAGATCCCCAAAAAATCATATGAGTGGGTTCGCAACGAGCTCGACAAGAGGCCTAGGTGGCCCGGCGATGTTGCCGGAGGCCTGGTAGCATTTTATGGGCCAAGAAAGTCGAAATAGGCGATTTTGGTAGTTTTCTGTTGGTGTTAGCCCATTGATTTTGGCGTTGCATGGGGTTCTAACATAAGATTCCAAACAATTCATACTAGTGGGTCCGCAATAAGCCCAACAAAGGGCCTATGCAGCCCGACGGCTTTGGCAGAGACCTGGTAGGATTTTATGGGCCAAGGAAGCCAAAATAGGCGATTTCAGCAGTTTTCTGTGGGTGTCAGCCCTCAGCCCACGGATTCTGGCGCTGCATGGGGGTCGGGAGCAAGATTCCCAAAAAATCATATGAGTGGGTCTGCAACGAGCCCGGCAAGACGCCCAGGTGGCCCGGCGGCATCGGCGAAGGCTTGGTAGGAATCTATGGGCCAACGAAGCCGAAACAAGTGATTTCGACAGATTTCTGTGGGTGTTAGCCCACGAATTCTGGTGCTGCATGGGGGTACGATGCAAGATTCCTTAAAAATCATATGAGTGGGATCTCAATGAACCCAACAAGAGGCCCAGGTGGCCCCGCGGCGTTGGCGGAGGCCTTGTAGGATTTTATGGGTAGAGGAAGCCAAAACAAGTGATTTTGCCAGTTTTTTAGCCCAGGTGGCCCGGCGGCGTTGGTGGAGGCCTGGTAGGATTTTAAGGGCCAAGAAAGTCAAAACAGGCGATTTTGGTAGTTTTCTGTCTGTGTTAGCCCACAAATTCTAGTGCTGCATGGGGGTCTGACGTAAGTTTCCAAAAAAATCATATTAGTGGGTCCATAATGAGCTCGTCAAGACAACTAGGTGGCCCGGTGGTGTTGGCGAAGCCTGGTAGGAATCTATGGGCCAACGAAGCTGAAATAAGCAATTTCGATAGATGTTCTATAGGTGTTAGCCCACAGATTCTGGCGCTGCATGGGGGTACGGGGCAAGATTGTCAAAAATTCATATAAGTGAGTCGGCCACGAGCCCAGCAAGGAGCCCAGGTGGGCCAGCGGTGTTGGCGGGGGCCTGGTAGGATTTTATGGCCCAAAAAAGGCGAAACAGGTGATTTCGTTCATTTTCTGTGGGTGTTAGCCCACGGATTTTGGCTTTGCCTGGGGTTTCGGGCAAAGAATCCCAAAAAAGCATATGGACAGGTCGACAACGAGCTTGAAAAGCGGCCCAGGAGGGCCGATGGCGTTGGCGGGAGCCTGGTAGGATTTTATGGCCCAAGGAAGGCGAAACAAGCGATTTTGGCCATTTTTCCTGGGTGTTAGCCCACAGATTTTGGCACTGCCTAGGGCTCCAGTCAAGGATTCTCGAAAAATCATACAGGTAAGTCAAAAATGAGCCCGACAAGCGGCCCAGGTGGGCCGGTAGTGTTGGCGAGGGCCTGGTAGGATTTTATGGCCCAAGGAAGGCGAAACAGGCGATTTTGGCAGTTTTCCGTGGGTGTTAGGCCACGGATTCTGGCACTGCATGGGGTTCTAGGCAAAGATTCTCGAAAAATCATATGGGTGGCTTGACAACGAGCTTGGAAAGCGGCCCAGGAGGGCTGGCGGTGTTGGCGGGGGCCTAGTAGGATTTTATGGCCCAAGGAAGGAGAAACAGGCAATTTCGATTGTTTTTCGTGGGTGTTAGCCCACGGATTCTGGCGCTGCATGGGGTTCTGGGCAAAGAATCTTGGAAAATCATATGGGTGGGTCGACAACGAGCCTTACAAGTGGCGCAAGTGGGCTAGGGGCGATGGCAGGGGTTGGTAGGATTTTATGGCCAAAGGAATGCGGAATAGGTGATTTCGACAGTTTTTCGTGGGTGTTAGCCTATGAATTCTAGCGCTGCCTGGGGTTTCAGGTGAAAATTTTCAAAAAATCACACGGATGGGTTGGCAACGAGCCTAAAAAGTAGCCTAGGTGGCCCGACGATGTTGGCAGGGGCCTGGTTGGATTTTATGGCCCAAGGAAGTTGAAACAGACAATTTCTGCAGTATTCTGTGGGTGTTAACATATGGATTTTGGCGCATCATGGGGTTCTGGGCAAAGATTCCAGAAAAATCATATAGCTGAGTTGGAAACGTGCCCGTTAAGTGGCCCAGGTGGCTGGCGGTATCGGCAGAGGCCTAGTAGAATTTTATGGCCCAACGAAGTCAAAACAGGCAATTTCAACCATTTTTCATGGGTGTTAGCCCCCGGATTCTGGCACTGCCTGGGGTTTCGGGAAAAGATTTTTGAAAAATTATATAGGTGGGTTGGCAATGTGCCTGGTAAGCAGCACAGGTGGCCCGGCGACGTCGGCGAGGGCCTGGTAGGATTTTATAGCCCAAGGAAGGCGAAACAGGCAATTTCGGCAGTTTTCTGTGGCTGTTATCCCATAGATTCTAGCGCTGCATGGGGTTTCGAGAAAAGATGCCCAAAAAATCATATGGGTGGATCGACAATGAGTCCAGAAAGTGGCCCAGGTGTTCTGGTGGTGTTGGCGGGGGACTGTTAAGATTTTATGGCTCAAGGAAGGCAAAACAGGCGATTTCGGCCATTTTCCGTAGGTTAAGCCCACGAATTCTGACGCTGCCTAGGGTTTCGGGCAAAGATTCCCAAAAAATCATATGGGTTGATTGGGTACGTGCCCAGCAAGCGGCCCAAGTGGCCCGATGGTGTCGGCGGGGGACTGGTAGGATTTTATGGCCCAAGGAAGGCGAAACAGGAGTTTTTGGCCTTTTTCCGTGGGTGTTCGCCCACGGATTCTGGCGCTGCCTGGTGTTCCGGGCAAGGATTCTCGAAAAATCATATGGGTGGGTTGGCGTTGTGCCTGGTAAGTGGCCCAGGTGTGCCGGCGTCATTGGCGGGTTCCTGGTAGGATTTTATGGCCCAAGGAAGGCGAAATAGGCGATTTCGGCCTTTTTCTATGGGTGTTAGCTTATGGATTCTGGCTCTGCCTGGGGTTTCGGGCAAAGATTCCCAAAAAATCATACTGGTGGGTCGGGGATGAGTCCGGAAAGTGGCCCAGGTGGTTTGGCGATGTTGGCGGGGGCCTGGTAGGATTTTATGGCTCAAGGAAGGCGAAACAGGCGATTTTGGCCATTTTTCATGGGTGTTAGCCCACGGATTCTGGCGTCTGCTGAGGGTTCTGGGCAAAGAATCTCAAAAAATCATACGGGTGGGTCGGGGACGAGCTCGGCAAGTGGCCCAGGTGGTCTGGCGGCGTTGGGGGGCCCTGGTAGGATTTTATGGCCCAAGGAAGGCGAAACAGGCGATTTTGGCCATTTTCCATGGGTGTTAGCCCACGGATTCTGGCGCTGCCTGGGGTTCTCGGGCAATGAATCCTTAAACATCATAGAGGTGGGTCGGGAATGATCCTGGCAAGCTGTCCATGTGGTCCGATGGTGTTGGCGGGGGTTTGGTAGGATTTTATGGCCTATGGAAGGCGAGACAGGTGATTTTGACCGTTTTTCGTGGGTGTTAGCCCATGGATTCTGGCGCTTGCATTGGTTTCTGGTGCAAGAATTCTGAAATATCATACGGGTGGGTTGGGGGCTTGCCCGGCAATCGGCCTAGGTGGTCCGGTGGAGTTGGCGGGGGCCTGGTAGGAGTTTATTGCCCAAGGAAGGCAAAACAGGCGATTTCGGTCATTTTTTGTGTGTGTTAGCCCACGGATTCTGGCGCTACCTGGGGTTCTGGGGCAAAGCTTCCCAAAAAATCGTATAGGTGGGTCGTGGACTAGCATGCTCAGCAAGTGGCCCAGGTGGTCCGGCGGTATTGGCGGGGGTTTGGTAGTATTTTATGGCCCAAGTAAGGCGAAGCAGGCGATTTCGGCCTTTTTCTGTGATGTGTTAGCCCACAGATTTTGGCGCTGCCTGGGGTTCCGGGCAAATCTTCCCCAAAAATCATATGGGTGGGTTGGCGATGTGCCCGGCAAGTGGCCTAGGTGGTTCGTCGGCATTGGCGGGGGCCTGGTATGATTTTATGGCCCAAGGAAGGCGTAACAGGTGATTTTGGCCATTTTTCGTGGGTGTTAGCCCACGAATTCTGGCGTTGCCTGGGATTTCGGGCAAATATTCCCAAAAAATCATACAAGTGGGTTAGTAACGAGCCCGGTAAGAGGCACAAGTGGCCTGGCGACATTGGCGGGGGCCTTGTTGGATTTTATGGCCCAAGAAAGGCGAAAAAAGCGATTTCTACAGTTTTCCATGGGTGTTAGCCCAAAGATTCTTACGCATCATGGGGTTCTGGGCAAAAAATCATATGGATGGGTCAACCATGAGCCCGGCAAGTTTCCCAGGTGGTTCGGCTGCATTGGCGGGGGCTTGGTAGGATTTTATGGCCCAAGGAAGGCAGAAACAGGTGATTTCTGCTATTTTTCGTTGGTGTTAGCCCACGGATTCTGGCGTCATCTGGGGTTTCGGGCGAAGCATTCCAAAAAATCATACGTATGGGTTGGGGATGAGCCTGGCAAGTGGCCTAGGTGGTTCGGCGGCATTGGCGGGGTTCTTGTAGGATTTTATTGCCATTAGGAAGGAGAAATTGGTGATTTCGGCCATTTTTCGTGATGTGTTAGCCCACGGGTTTTGGCTTCATCTGGGGTTCTGAGCGAATAATCCTGAAAAATCATACGGGTGGGTCGGGGACGAGCCCGGCAAGTGGCCCAGGTGGTCCGACGATGTTGGAGGGGCCCTGGTAGGATTTTATGGCCCAAGGAAGGAGAAACAGGCGATTTCGGCCATTTTCCGTGGGTGTTAGCCCACGGATTCCGGCGCCATCTGGGGTTCCGGGCGAAGAATCCCAAAAAATCATACGGGTGGGTCGGGGACGAGCCCGAAAAGCGGCCCAGGTGGTTCGGTGGCGTTGGCAGGGCCCTGGTAGGATTTTATGGCCCAAGGAAGGAGAAACAGACGATTTCGGCCATTTTTCGTGGGTGTTAGCCCACGAATTCTGGCGCCATCTGGGGTTCTGGGCAAAGAATCCCAAAAAATCATATGGGTGGGTCGGGGATGAGCCCGACAAGCGGCCCAGGTGGTCCGGCGGCGTTGGCGGGGTCCTGGTAGGATTTTATGGCCCAAGAAAGGAGAAACAGACGATTTCAGCCATTTTTCGTGGGTGTTAGCCCACGGATTCTGGCGCCATCTGGGGTTCCGGGCGAAGAATCTCAAAAAATCATACGGGTGGGTCGGGGACGAGGCTGGTAAGTGGCCCAGGTTGTCCAGTGGTGTTGGAAGGGGCCTGGTAGTATTTTATGGTTCAAGGAAGGAGAAACAGGTGATTTCGGCCATTTTTCGTGGGTGTTAGCGCACGATTTTTGGTGTTATCTGGGTTTTCGGGCAAAGAATCCCAAAAACTCATATGGGTGGGTCGGGGATGTGCCCGGTAAGTGGCCCAGGTGGTCCGGCGGTGTTGGCGGGGCCCTGGTAGGATTTTATGGCCCAAGGAAGGAGAAACAGGCGATTTCGGCCATTTTTCGTGGGTGTTAGCCCACGGATTCTGGCGCCATCTGGGGTTCCGGGAGAAGAATCTCAAAAAATCATACGGGTGGGTCGAGGACGAGCCCGGCAAGCGGGCCAGGTGGTCCGGCGGTGTTGGCGGGGCCCTTGTAGGATTTTATGGCCCAAGGAAGGAGAAATAGGCGATTTCGGTCATTTTTCGTGGGTGTTAACCCACGGATTCTGGCGCCATCTGGGGTTCCGGGCGAAGAATCTCGAAATATCATACGGGTGGGTTGGGGATGAGCTCGGCATGTGGCCTAGGTGGTCCGGCGGCTTTGGTGGGGCTCTTGTAGGATTTTATGGCCCAAGTAAGGAGAAACAGGCGATTTCGGCCATTTTTCGTGGGTGTTAGCCCACGAATTCTGGCCCCATCCGGGGTTCCGGGCGAAGAATCCCAGGCGATTTCGGCCATTTTTCGTGGGTGTTAGCCCACGAATTCTAGCGCTATCTGGGGTTCTGGGTGAAGAATCCCAAAAAATTATACGGGTGGGTCGGGGACGAGCCCGGCTAGCAGCCCAGGTGGTCCAGCGGCGTTTGCGGGGCTCGTGTAGGATTTTATGACCCAAGGAAGGAGAAACAGGCGATTTCGGCCATTTTCCGTGGGTGTTAGCCCACGGATTCCAGCGCCATCTGGGGTTCCGGGCGAAGAATCCCGAAAAATTATACAGGTGGGTCGAGGACGAGCCCGGCAAGCGGCCCAGGTGGTCTGCCGGCGTTGGCGTGGCCTCGTGTAGGATTTTATGGCCCAAGGAAGGAGAAACAGACGATTTCGGCCATTTTCCGTGGGTGTTAGCCCACGGATTCTTGCGCCATCTGGGGTTCCGGGCGAAGAAACCCGAAAAATCATACAAGTGGATCGGGGACGAGCCCGGCAAGCGGCCCAGGTGGTCCGGCGGCGTTGGTTGAGGGTGTTAGCCCACGAATTCTGGCGCCATCTGGGGTTTCGAGCTAAGAATCTTGAAAAATCATACGGGTGGGTCGGGGACGATCCCCGACAAGCGGCCCTGGTGGTCCGGCGGTATTGCCGAGGCCCGTGTAGGATTTTATGGCCCAAGGAAAGAGAAACAGGCGATTTCGGCCATTTTTCGTGGGTGTAACACCACGAATTCTGGCGCTATCTGGGATTCCGGGCGAAGAATCTCAAAAAATCATACGAGTGGGTCGGGGATGCGCCCGGCAAGCGGCCTAGGTGGTTCGGTGGCATTGGCGGGGCCCGTGTAGGATTTTATGGCCCAAGGAAGGAGAAACAGGCGATTTCGGCCATTTTCCATGGGTGTTAGCCCACGAATTCTGGCGCCATCTGGGGTTCCGAGTGAAGAATCCCAAAAAATCATACAAGTGGGTCGGGGACGAGCCCAGCAAGCGGCCCAGGTGGTCCAGCGGTGTTGGCGGGGCTCGTGTAGGAATTTAAGACCCAAGGAAGGAGAAACAGGCGATTTCGGCCATTTTCCGTGTGTGTTAGCCCACGCATTCTGGCGCTATCTGGGGTTTCGGGTGAAGAATCCCAAAAAATCATACGGGTGGGTCAGGGACGAGCCTGGCAAGCGGCCCAGGTGGTCCGACGGCGTTGGCGTGGCCCCGTGTAGGGTTTTATGGCCCAAGGAAGGAGAAACAGGCGATTTCGGCCATTTTCCGTGGGTGTTAGCCCACGATTCTGGCGCTTCGGGCTAAGAATCCCGAAAAATCATACAGGTGGGTCGGGGATGAGGCTGGCAAGCGGCCCAGAGGAGAAACATGTAATTTCGACCATTTTTCGTGGGTGTTTGCCCATAGACTCTGGTACCATCTGGGGTTCTGGGCGAAGAATCTCAAAAAATCATACGGGTGGGTCGAGGACGAGCCCGACAAGTGGCCCAGGTGGTCCGGCGGCGTTGACGGGGCTCGTGCAGGATTTTATGGCCTAAGGAAGGAGAAACAGGCGATTTCGGCCATTTTCCGTGGGGAAACAGGGGATTTCGATCATTTTTCGTGGAGGATTTTATGGCCTAAGGAAGGAGAAACAGGCGATTTCGGCCATTTTCCGTGGGTGTTAGCCCACAGATTCTGGCGCTATCTAGGGTTCCGGGCAAAAAATTTCTAAAAATCATACGGGTGGGTTGGGCACGAATCCGGCAAGCGGCCCAGGTGGTCGGCGGTGTTGGCGAGGCCCGTGTATTATTTTATGCCCCAAGAAAGGAGAAACAGGCGATTTCGGCCATTTTTCGTGGGTGTTAGCCCACAAATTCTGGCGCCATATTAGGTTCCGGGCGAAGAATCACAAAAAATCGTATGAGTGGGTCGGGGACGAGCCCAGCAAGTGGCTCAGGTGGTCCGCCGGCGTTGGCGGGGCCCTGGTAGGATTTTATGGCCCAAGAAAGGAGAAATAGGCAATTTCGGCCATTTGACGTGGGTGTTAGCCCACGGATTCTGGCGCCATCCTGGGTTTCGGGCTAAGAATCCCGAAAAATCATACGGGTGGGTCGGGCGGCAGCGTTGGCGGGGCTCGTGTAGGATTTTATGGCCCAAGAAAGGAGAAATAGGCAATTTCGGCCATTTGACGTGGGTGTTAGCCCACGAGCGAAGAAGCCATCCTGGGTTTCGGGCTAAGAATCCCGAAAAATCATACGGGTGGGTCGGGGATGATTTCGGCAAGCAGCCCAGGTGGTCCGTTGGCATTGGCGGGGCCCGTGTAGAATTTTATGGCCCAAGGAAGGAGAAACATGTAATTTCGACCATTTTTCGTGGGTGTTAGCCCACGAATTCTGGCACCATCCGGGGTTCCGGGCGAAGAATCCCAAAAAATCATATGGGTCAGTCGGGGACAAGCCCGGCAAGCGGCCCAAGTGGTCCGGCGACACTGGCGGGGCCCGTGTAGGATTTTATGGACCAAGGAAGGAGAAACAGTCGATTTCGGCCATTTTCAGTGGGTGTTAGCCCACGAATTCTGGCGCCATCTAGGGTTCTGGGTGAAGATTCCTAAAAAATCATACAGGTGGGTCGGGGACGAGCCTGGCAAGCGTCCCAGGTGGTCCGCCGGCGTTGGAGGGGCTCGTGTAGGATTTTATGGCCAAAGAAAGGAGAAATAGACGATTTTGGCCATTTTCCGTGGGTGTTAGCCCATGGATTCTGGCGCCATCCTGGGTTTCGGGTGAAGAATCTCAAAAAATCATACGGGTGGGTCGGGAACGAGCCCGACAAGCCGCCCTGGTGGTCCGCCGGTATTAGCGGGCCCGTGTAGGATTTTATGGCCCAAGGAAGCAGAAACAGGCGATTTCGGCCAATTTTCGTGGGTGATAGCCCACGAATTCTAGCGCCATCCTGGGTTCCGGGCAAATAATCCTAAAAAATTATACGGGTGGGTCGGGGACGAGCCCGACAAGCATCCCAGGTGGTCCGTCGGCGTTGGCGGAGTTTGTGTAGGATTTTATGACCCAAGAAAGGAGAAACAGGCGATTTCGAACATTTTTCGTGGGTGTTAGCCCACGGATTCTGGCGCCATCCTGGGTTTCGAGCGAAGAATCCCAAAAAATCATACGGGTGGGTCGTAGAGTTAGCCCACGGATTCTGGCGCCATCCTGGGTTTCGAGCGAAGAATCCCAAAAAATCATACGGGTGGGTCGTAGACAAGCCCGGTAAGAGGCCCAGGTGGTCCGGCGGTGTTGGAGTGGCCCCGTTTAGGATTTTATGGCCCAAGGAAGGAGAAACAGACGATTTTTGCCTTTTTCCGTTGGTGTTAACCCACATATTTGGGCACCATCTGGGGTTCCGGGTGAATAATCCTGAAAAATCATATGGGTGGGTCGGGGACGAGCCCGACAAGCGGCCCAGGTGGTTTGGCGGCATTGACGGGGCCCATACAGGATTTGATGGCCCAAGGAAGGAGAAACAGGCGATTTTGGCCATTTTCCGTGGGTTTTAGCCCACAGATTCTGGCGCCATCTGGGGTTTCGGGCAAAAAATTCCTAAAAATCATATGGGTGGGTTGGGAAAGAATCCGGCAAGCGGCCCAGGTGGTCCGGCGGTGTTGGCGGGGCCCATGTAGGATTTTATGGCCCAAGGAAGGAGAAACAGTCGATTTCGGCCATTTTCAGTGGGTGTTAGCCCACGATTCTGGCGCTATCTAGGGTTCCGGGTGAAGATTCCCGAAAAATCATACAGGTGGGTCGGGGATGAGCCTGGCAAGCGGCCCAGGTGGTCCGCCGGCGTTGGCGGGGATTTTATGACCCAAGGAAGGAGAAATAGGCGATTTTGGCCATTTTCCGTGGGTGTTATCCCACGGATTCTGGCGTCATCCTGGGTTCCAGGTGAAGAATCTCAAAAAATATAAGGGTGGGTCGGGAACGAGCCCGGCAAGCGGCCCTGGTGGTCTGCCAGTATTGGCGGGGCCCGTGTAGGATTTTATAGTCCAAGGAAGGAGAAACAGGCGATTTCGGCCAATTTCCGTGGGTGATAGCCCACGAATTCTAGCGCCATCTTGGGTTCCAGGCGAATAATCCCCAAAAATTATACGGGTGAGTCCGGGACGAGCCCGGCAAGTATCCCAGGTGGTCCGTCGGCGTTGGCGGGGTCCGTGTAGGATTTTATGGCCCAAGGAAGGAGAAACAGGAAAAATCATACGGGTGGGTCGGGGACGATTCCGGGAAGCAGCCCAGGTGGTCCGTTGGCGTTGGCGGGGCCCGTGTAGGATTTTATGGCCCAAGGAAGGAGAAACAGGCAATTTCGGACATTTTTCGTGGGTGCTAGCCCATGGATTCTGGCACCATCCTGGGTTCCTGGCGAAGAATCCCAAAAAATCATACGGGTGGGTCGGGGATGAGCCCGGCAAGCG
>DF357429.1:222443-237163 GCA_000787875.1 Solanum virginianum | reverse complement strand
CTTCTGCAGCAATATCATCTAGGAGGAGGATATCATTTGCTATTCTTGAAAAGACTTCCTCCAGCACCATGCTCATACTTCTCTGGTAGGCAGAAGGGAGGAGTAAACGGTGCCAGATAATATATACTTTCTCAAGTATGAAAATCACCTGCAGAGAAATGCCTAGGTCCTATTGTTAGGATAATATTTGAAGAGAACCATTTCCAGCTGGGAAGCACAAATCCCTAAAGTGTACCTGGTCAATGCTCAATTTAGCAGATTCATATTGCTTCATTTGGTGAGTATTTTGAAATCCATCGGCTCCATCAATAGCCTAGGATCACATGATTGCCAGCAAATATTATCATTGAAGATGTAAACCTGTAAAAAACTAATATGGGCTTGTGTAAGCAGAGTTACCTGTTTTAGGTTATAAATAACAAGTTTAATTTGTCTTTGTAAAACTTCTTCCGCAAGCATCTGGAATCTTGGAGCCAAATCCGCAAATACAACGAGTTCCTTCATTGAAGCTGGAAAGTCTGAGCGGTACTGAAACAGTTAACTGTCAGCTTTAACCAATAAAGTAAAGGAAGTGCAGATGAAATCACAAGTGCGAAAATAGTAGTAGTACAACCAAGAAAGACATGGAAGCTTGAGACCTAATGCCTTGCAATTTTCTTCAGCAACTCTTTTGTTGTTGCTCATATCTTAGTATTCAGATCATACATGGTGCAAAAGTTAATTAGCATTTAAAAACCCATGGTTGGTGAGCATATATATATATTCAAGTATTATTCAAAAGAAAAGGCTTAGATACTTATAACTCAGCCAAGCTAAATATGGTCAACTTGGCAACTTCACTTCTTAATTCTGTCCTAGTATTCGAATATACATCCAGAACAATGAAAACAAAGAACATTTGGCAGAGATCAATGCAACTACTATTGGATCACACTGCACACCTGTATCATAGAAGAGGCAGCAGGTGAAGACAGGATTTGAACTTTATGGGTTTTGATTATTATTTTTTATAACCGTAGTGTCCAATCAACTTTGCACGCACTTCAACTAATTCTATGGGATACTTGCCACCTCCCACTAGCAATAACACCAGGTAACTTGGTCCATCAATGCTAGGACAAATAGGAAGAAATCACCTAGTGTTTTGTCTCTTTAGGATTTGAACCTGAGAACTCATGGTTCTCAATCCACTTGATTGACCACTAGGGCACTTTTTTGGGTATTCCGTCAACCCATACATAAGCCTTCAAGTACCACCCCTAGTTTTTGAAAGACCAAATATTCCCCTGGGATTCTCTTTATCTATTAAAAAAAATGGACCTCTGGTGCTCTCATGAACTCATGAAAAGGCCAAAATGGCTGGGTTAAGAAGAAAAGGTTGTTCTGGAAGACAAACCATTACCTTGGAAAATCATGTGAATGTAATTGTTTTATTGCTCCTATTCTAAATTTAAATTTAATCTTCTTGTATTTGGTCTGCCCCAAAAACTACTTCGACTTTCTTAAATGAAAGTCCATATAATAGTACAGAAAAGTCGGACAAGGCACTCTAATAAATCCATCTTTTTTAAATTCTTTTTCAAAATTTAAAAGATGAGCCGTTGCCCCTAGATCCCCTAGTTAATTCTCCTAACAATCACATTAAATCAAACTGGACACCTATTTGGGTTATGGGAGCAGTTTTTCTTGCAATACAACATGCAAAGGCAAAGCAAATCAAAGTAACCAGAACAGAAATGAAGAAAAAAATTCCATCCATGCTTACCTCAAATGGAAGTCCAAGAATCTCCTGAGATAGATAGTGGCAATCATTGTGAATAAGAACAGCAGAATGGTTGATGGAATCAAGCTGCCTTTCGAACTTTCCAAGTCAAACATGGAGGAAAAATAGAAAAAAGAAGAAAGAATAAGCATTAATGACAAAGGAATTATGATCATGAAAAAGCTACAAAAGACTGACACCAAACTGCCCTTGCCAGTAATACTCAGGGTTGTGATGAAAAAAGAAAAAGAAAGCATGTGTAAGAGATGGAGAAAAGCTGTATAGAACAAAACAAGCATGTTCTGCATTATTTAATGATGCGGCGCTCTTCTATGCTAACCTTGACAGGTATGATAGCTTCATAAAGAAGTAGAGAGTCCCTAGCAGCGTGATAGAATTCCAACCCCACTCTAGAAGATGATAAGCAAACATCCTGCATATTGGAACCGTTTTCCACATGGGTCCTTAGAGGAAAGAATGTAGGAAAATACAAGGGAAAGTAAACGAGCAAAATTGGCAGAAGAACCAGAAAAACAACATCGGTAAAATTCCTTCAACATCAGTCCTCACAAGAAAAAAGGAAATTGGCAATCGAAGTCATAAATATGCAAAATATCTTAGCATATTCATTTGATTACAACAGAATCTGCAGCTTAAAAACTCACTCTGCCTCCATGCATTAAAGAAAGGAATTGCGCATCACAAACAATTGAATTATGGAAACATTATAAACTGAGTTAACATACTCTTTTTATTTATTAAGGTGGTATCCGGGTTAGCTTGCATGCTTCTCGACTAATTACACGGGGTATCAGGTACCTCCCACTAGTACAGGTAGTGGGTAACTTTCCGCCAAAATAACTAAGTTAATATGCTTTTGACGACTAATTACACGGGGTATCAGGTACCTCCCACTAGTACAGGTAGTGGGTAACTTTCCACCAAAATAACTAAGTTAATATGCTTTTGACTTTTTTCTCCTTTGATTTATAACCATCGCAGAAATTGAGGTTAATTACACCAATTGTCACCATTTCCATTGCACTCCCTAAAAAGTGATCATGACTTCAGCCAAACAGATTTTCTGGAAAAATGTAAACTTCCTAGAGCAAATTTAGTAAAACAGTACTAAAAAGCCTCCTAATCAATGACATTGCTTTAGCTACCACTAAAAAGCTTATATTAACTTAAAAAGACAGCAAGAATGATCAATCTGCCTTGGCAATGGAATATCTTTCATCTCCACAAGATAGCTGATGGTGCACAACTGTGACAAGCTATCTAGTAAAAGAAGATGGAAATTTTTCAAGGTTACTTTTCTATTTTTCAGCTCATACAGACAAGGTGGAAAGGAAATGAAAGAATGAATACAGTGAACTCATGCAAGTGAGCCGGTCACAAAAAAATAGGGATCAAATAGAGATTAACCATGGACTTCACTGACTAAATACTAGACAATGTCATCTCCTCTTTTGGATAACTCGAGAAATCCCCAAGTGATAGTAGCTCATGTTCGAAACTAGGTAGAGAATAGGCCTAACCCTTATGCTTCCCCACTTGAATAACAGGCTATTATATGCAGCAGGGTTCAAACCAGTGACATATGCCTATAACAAACACATCACGCATTGTGCTCTTACCACTAGACAAAAGCTCTAGGGTTGGATGATAAAATCTTAGTTCTCGATGCTATTCCAAATTAACCTCTCGCTTCAAAATTTCATCCCTCCTAAATCTCATTCAACAATGCTGGAAAAGAAGGTAAATAAGATGCTTTGACTTGAAAAGTCAATTCAGAGCACTTCTGTATCAAGACACTTCTTGATACTAAAGGACGGGGATTAATGGTAAAGATGAGCACATAGAGCCAAACAAAGTAAGCAAACCTTGGTCGTTTGATTTAGATTAAAAGGAAAGCAAAGGAGGCATACGGCATAGCGATGAAAGTAAAACAAATTGGTTGCCTGCGAGTAAACAAAAGTCTGACTGACCTTGAGTGTTCCATGAACTAATTTCATTAGTTGCAACGCTGCTTCAGACACCACACATCTCTCAGATGTAAAAAGCAAATCGACAACAAGGTCAGATGAACTTTCAGCATAATCATCAACCTTAAATTTGGAGTTTCTCCTAGTGCCATCCTGCAGAAACAGCTCTACATCACATTCAAAACCTAGACATTGACAATTTAAAATCAAAAGTACAACAGTTACTACTTACCTCAGGAAGGCGAAAGCCAGACTGTAAAAGTTGATCTCTTGCCTTGGCCAAAATCTCAACCTTTTTCCTCGATGCAAAATGAACCTCCACATTATCAGCAAATTTGCTCAATCTTTCATCCTTTCCATCAGAGGAAGCAATGAACATTAACTCCTTCAAACTTGCCTCAAAGTCAGACGTGCAGTTTACAATTTTCTGAAAGTCTGCCAGTTTGGAAGCATCATCAGGCATGTTCTGCAACAAGAAAATCAAAATTGTGAATTCAATATATAATAAGACCTAGTCAATAATGAAAATTACGCATGCTAACCAGTTGTTTTATTTATCAAGTGCTACTGAAAAGAATAAAAACCAGTAAATATTTGATGCTTCAGTAGTTTGATAATGCACGTCATAGCCAAATTCCATACACCCATATGAGATCACCCTCAATTACTCCACGTGATGTAACAGATATTTCTGGCTATTTTTTGTCAAAGATTCTCAACAATGAATTGAAAATCCAATTTAAAGAATCAGGTTTTTAGTGGCATGCTTGTGTGGGTCTCTCCCTTTTCCATAGCATAATATATATCTTAGATCTGTTACATCAGATATATGGATTGATTGAGGGTGATCTCATATGGGTGTAAGTATCTAGTAGGAGTATGTGCAGTTTTTTGCTAGTTCTTTTGTGTATTCTAATGATTTGTGTGAAGTATCGACAACCATATCTCACCCATTCAAAACGGTACATCAATGCAAATGAAAGGACCCTGTTAACATAGGTCACATTAGACCTTTTGTAATCTTTCAATGAAAAACATAGTTTACATCCCTTCAGCCAAAACAGGGCCCACTTCAGCAAATTTACCGAAGTTGAACCCGATACATTGATTCGTATGTCCTAGCTTTCTTCAGAGTAAATCCCAGCTTTTTATCTAAATCCATCCGATAAAAGAGCTAATTAAACAATATATATATATAGATATATTGTTTGCAATACAATTTTGTCTCAAAAACTCGTTCAAAAAGTCACGCAATCAAATGACTCCTGAAAATTGCTAACAATTAACTATCCTTCATCCAACACATTAGAGTTATCTTAGTTCTACATGAAAGTGTGAATTACCCACACTAACACATCAACTGATCTTTTTAATATTAGTAATAAGAGTACTTGCAGGGATATAGTAAAAAGCTAACAGTCCGTCATAAATACTACCCTGTAAAGGATCTCAACATTAGCAACGCATTTATAATTGGCACAAAGGAAAGATGACTTGTAATAATTCAGATTGCAAAGAGAAAAAAACACAAAGCAGGTAAGACAATCTTTTGAAGAAATCACTCCACCCATGTCCAGGTGAGTGGATTATGTTATCCGAATAAAACTCATTTAACTTCTGGAAAAATAATCATCTTTTCTAGTAAACAATGCAGAATGTCAAGGAAATCGAGCCTCCAATCAATGCTGCTCAGACTCTTCAAAAATGCTGCCGGTTGAGGGTCAGATTCTCCAAAATAGTGCATTTTTGTAGGATCCATCACAGGTGCGGCAAAATTTTTGGAGTCCATGAAACATAGCTCTAAATATAGAACATGTTTGGATTCAAATCGAAGTGATGCTTTTAAATAAATGAATATGTATAAATAATCAAGAGGAAAAACTGTAATGTCGGCATTAAACTTTTACATTTGGATCAGCAGATGGAAGTATCTTCAGATTTGCCTCATCACCACTTCCGGACTCCTGATTAATCCATTCCACCGCAATAGTTGACCTGAAACTCACCACTGGCGCGATTACATGTTTAATCATCAAATCTGCTACTTTTGCCAGCCCATAATCCATAATACCAACTGCCTAAAAATGAAAATAACAAGAATAAAAAGACAAATCACATTTACTCTAAATTTACCAGAAACATCAATGTATATCAGAGATCCTCAAATAAAGTGAAAATGGAGAGGCATAGTTCAAACTCACCACCCACCCACCCCATCCCCCACTCCTAGAGCTTGCAAATAAGCACAGCAAAAATACATAAACATAGACATTACAATAAAGGAGCAGCCCGGTGCATAAAGCTATGGTGCAAATTCTGGAGAAGGGCCGGATCACATTGGGTTTTACATATGCAGCTTACTTTGCATTTCTGCAGGAGGTTATTTCCATGGCCGTTCATTGAGCCAAGACATAGACATCACAAATTTTTTTTTTCCTTTTGATTGGTGATCCACAACAAAAACCTTCTTCAGCAGCTCATTGCAAAAGGGAAGCAAAAAGAGAGGAGGCAAGACTGATTTGGAAACGGGAAAATTTAAAAAGGTTCCCTTTCTGCCAGCCTGCCACAGCTAGAAGTTAAAGTAGCTCGAGCCATAACTAGTTTGAGGTTAGCTATAAGAATCTTCTCTATACATGCAGTTCTATTCAGGCCCATTTCATTCCTAAATATATCTACATGGGCACACATGTTGCTACGGCAAAATAAAAGGTCTAGTTTTTGACGTCCCACATTCCAATGCATCTCCATATGGACATAAAAACTACTACCCCAGAATAAAAAGACTTAATTTTTAATCAATTCTCCAACAAAGTCTCAGTAAAAGGACTTGCATAATTAATTATCTATCTCACCATATCTTCAATAAGAGCCCACATATTCACCAAAAAGAACTACAACAAAAACAATGACAACTCACAAATAAGCTTCAATCCCAAAACAGTTGCGTTCAATATAAGAATCCTCAATTTCTGCAGTAGATATTTAAATATTTCGCCAAACGAAAAAAAAAAATGGAGCAAAATGAATTCATTTCCTTTGTTCATCTTAACAATTAAACAATCATACATGAAAACAATATCAAAATGTTACCTCCTCAAAACACTCAATCCACTCTTCCTTCAACAATCCGTAAACCAAAGGCTGCTTCTCCTCATCATTACTCGTTACCAACACTGCCTTTAACTCCCTTAATGCTTCGGCCGCTTGTTCAACTCTCCCTAACTTAATCTCCTCCTTCACAAACCTCAATCTGTCACTCAATTCCAAAATCACATCAAGTAACCCTAACAATTCCTTCTTTTCCTTCAACTCTCTATTTTTTATCAGAATTTCATCAACTAAGGCTTTGGTTTGAGCTTCAACTGGATGATCCGAGATGAGTTGAATCAAGTCAGATACTTGAGAAGAGAGATTTTCAGATCTTGAAACAACGTCGGAGCACTGAGAAAAGAGTGCGGAAAAGTCGGAGTAATGTGAGAGAATGTATTGCCGGACTTTGGATTTTATATCGACCGAACGAATTTGTAGACGGTCGATGAGAAGACGGAGATCTGGGGCTGATAACGGCGAGTTTACATCGTCGATGTTTGGCGATGAGAGTAGATCTCGAACGTCAATTGAATTGAAAAGTACATCCATGTCTCGCCGGTAAACGCCTCCTTTCTTTTTTCTCTGGACGGAAAACCCTCCTTTTATCTCTCGCCGGAAAACCCCGCTCTCTCTTTCGCTGCTTGCTATACAGGATACCGGCGCTCTCTCGCTGCTCGCTCGCTCTAGTTTCTTAATATGGTAGATTTACCACATTCCCCAATTGTAGAGTAGTTTTTCTCATCATTTTGAGATGTCATGACTACCTATTACAAAATAGGAAAAAGAGGTTAGATTGGACTATATCATCTTGTGCAATTATTAGAGTGAATGCAGCAGTGAAAACATATACACCAGTGAAAGCAAGAGAATCTAACTTATCCATTAGGAGCTGTTTGCTAAAACCATATTACTGTTGCATCAGGTATCAATCAATTAATACTTCACTCAAAATACAGGAAGATAACTATTTATATATCGTCATCATATCAAATTAAACCTATGGTCTTTTCTGTATCATGAAGATAACTATTTATATATTGTCTTGTGGCTACTTAGTACACTGCAGATATTTTAGCCTTAAATAGGAGTGTGTCTGTGGCCCTCCTTGAGATCATTTCATTTCGTTTAATTCTCAACATGTACTACTTGTTGATCTTCTAACATTCTAAAACACCCATACAGGTCTTCCATTTTTCATTTATGTTCTATCCCCTGGAAGTTGTGCAAACCAAATAGACAACTGATATTGATCATGTGATTCTGTTGTTGGGGTGAAGCCAAATGCAAATGTTTTATTATCAGAAAACCATGCTTGATTCTCTTTAGCTGCCAATCTTGAACCCAAAACAACCCCACTAACTGACTCAATGTAGCAACAAAGCTCTGCTAAAAACAAAAAGAGCACTAAGGCCAAAGCAGAGTAGATCAAATTTGAAGCCATTTGGACCCTTTTTTTGGTCGGTTCTGCTTATTTGATGGCACGTGTTTACTCAAATTCATTGTTGATTTTCACCTATAAATCGACCAAATTGCCAAATTATTAAAGATGGAATGCAGTTATTCTTGTTTTCACACTTCCTCCTAGACCAGAGCATACAAATAAATGAAAAAGCACTTCAAATCCAACACACAGAATACAGATACACAAATCCCAAATCAGAAAAGAAATAGTACCTAAAAATGGAACATCAGTTGAATTGTTGAAGAGATGAAGAAATCTGGAAAAGAAAAACAACATTCAAGCATCTGTAGAATGAAGTCAGAACGAGATTGAAGATTGGAGATTGTTTCAGATGACGCTAAAAGCTATGGAAATTTGAGGACACTTCAACGACGCTGTACATTAGAAGGCCAGACGGGTCAAATCTGATTCATTTGTAATTTGGGCCGGCCTGCCCTGCCCCAGCCCGTTATAATTTTTTAAAAATAATATTTTATCTGTATTAATCTAACCTACCCTGTTTAATCCTTGCCCTGGCCCATTAAGGATATAACCCGTTCCGTCTTATCCTAATTGCCACCCCTAACTTTATAAAATCAAAAAATAGATTTTATATTTAACTCCTAATTAACCTTTGTTATTAATTATAATTGTTTTTATGTTATATTTTTTTAAATGTTATATTTATTGTATTTAAAAAATAATTTGATAAAATTACTCTTATCATTTACTGCTTCTTGATTCTTATAGTAACCTTCACGATAAACTTGATGAATGAATCATAATTGTTTTTTAATTTTACAATAAAAAACAATCTTTTCAATTATTCAAGAGTACATAGCAAAACTAGTCTTATTTGCTTTCTATAGCCAAATATACTAAAAAAATATCTGTACAATGATCATATTTGCCCTCTTTATTTAAAAAAATATATCTTTCTGTTGTACTTTTTGAGTATGTTTAATTAAAATTTTGCTCTCGAATCAAATATTCCTTCCAACCCCTTCCCCCTTCATCACTTTACTCGTCAAAAATCATAGGATGATAAAAGTGAAACATGTGTCACGATTCACTACTTGATCATAAATAAGAGGAAAGAATCTAAAGTTACGAAGAATAAATTAGAGTCTTGAAAATGTTTTCAAACTTAAAGCTTCTTAGAAGACTTTAGAACAACATAGACAAATGTTGAGAAGTCCTAGAAAACTCACGATGACTAGAGTCTTCTAGAGATAGGGACAAAATTATAAATATTTAGAGACTTACAGCCCTAGGGAGTAGTATAAATTGAGGGGTTATTCATTTGTAGGCATCAACAAGCAAAGTTGTAAGCAAGCTTTCAAGCAATATACAAGTTTTTTCTTAAAAACTTTCTTGTCTTCCTTAAGCTAGTATTCCTTTACCGGTCTTAGTAAAAAGCTTACATGATCCTATGAGATCGTGAATGAGTTGTGAGTAAATTATCAATGTCACATGACATGTGGAAACTTAACAATATATAAGGGTAATATGGGTTAAAAATTGAATGATAAAGACAAATATGTTTTTAAAAAATATGAGATAGACAAATATATTTTTTTTAATAGTAAAGGGGTAAATATAACCCTTTTCCATAATACATATCATGTGATTGTAGTTAATTGACAAATACATATATATGAAAAATATATCTTACATTTATTATTTTAATAAAAAATAAAGTATTTGTAATTTGGTATGTATAAATCATTTATAAAAGATATATCTTACATTATTATTTTGATAACAAGTAAAGTATTGGTAATTTGTTATGTAAAGTACTTATTTCAATAAATATAAGTTATTGTATTAGATATATAATGAAAGAACATTCTTTTAACCCTCTTTAGGAATTTTCATATTTTATTCTTGTGGTGACTCTATAGTTAAATAATGTTAATTTATACTCTCAGTTCGTGGATAGATTTTTGCATTATTAATTATTTGTTTCTTCGTCAATTTTTAGTCGGTTGAGTAAAATTATTATTTCGGTCTAGCTATATACTTTCGTCTCATGTTGCTTGTCAAATTGCTTCTTTACGTACTCGTTAATAAATTATAAATAAAAAAGTATTGTTAATTATTACTAATTTATATTAGGACGTGACTTTTTTATATACTTTATTTATGTTGTCATATTCATCAATTCCAAAATTAACAATAAAAGAATCTCTTTTATACTTTCAAAATAATTAATTTAATCTAAAGGAAAAAATTTCTCTAATTAATATATATTTTAAATATTCTCTTTGTTAATTTTCAATTGTTATTATTTTCGTTGAGAGTCAAATAATGAATTTTGACTAATACTTTAAGATATATTTTTTATCATCATATTAATATAAAAAAAATTATTAATTTATATTATTTCTTGTATAATTTTTTGAGTATAAAATTTATTTTAGAATAACAAGTGAATGTAATGTAATGTAATTTAATTTTAAAGATTAATTAAATTAAATTAAATTAAAAATTAAAAATAAAAGAGTATAATTTTTGAATGATAAAAAATTATAATTATAATTTTTGAATGATAAAAAATTATAATCTTTGAATGACAAAAATAAACATATCAAAAAAATATGATAATGGACAAATATAATTTTTTTTAATAGTAAAGGGGCAAATATAACCCCTTTACATATTATGTGATTGTAGTTAATTGATAGATACATATCAGAAAGATATATCTTAGATTTATTATTTTGATTGTAAAAGTAAATTATTTGTAATTTATTGTGTAAAGTTTTTATTTCAATATATAAGTTATTGTGTTAAATTATATAATGAGTTATGATTTTCTTTTTAACCTTTCGATAGGAACTCTCACATTTTTATACTTTTGGTGATTGCATAATTAAATAATGTTATTGTATATTCTCAATTCGTGCTCAGATTCTTAAGCTATTACTTAATTATAATTTTTTTTAATTTTTAATTGATTGAGTAACGACTATTATCTCTATCTAGTTGTATAATGTTTTAGTCCCATATTACTTATCAAATTGCTTCTTTATGTGTATATATTTTTTTAATTTTCAACTGATTGAGTAGTGTCTATTATCTCTATCTAGCTATATACTTTCTTTGTTCCATATTAGTTATCAAATTGCCTCTTTATGTATTCCTTAAAAAATTATAAATAAAAAAAATACTATTACTAATTTATGTTTTAATTCTTTTATACACTTTTATGTTGTCATATTCAACGATTTCAAAAGTAACAATAAAATAACCTTTTGATTGAATTGATTTATTTTAAGTGTTTTTAAATTTAAATAATTTGTAGATATTTTAAAAATACTTAAATAAAATTAAGAATATTTAAAATCCTTATTTTTAGACTAATTGAATTTTTGACTTGTAAATTATAATTTATAGTCCATCCAAATAGGCTCCAGGTATTAATCGGGACAGGTAACAAGGGTTAAAAGTGAAGAAAAGGCAATATTTTTAGAGATTAACGGGATGTCAATTTTTTTGGTGAACTCTAGATAAATATCTTCCCTCTTCTTCCTTCTTCTACTACTTATTTCTTAATTATTTAAATGGTAGAACATCAGACGCGCACGTCTTAAATATATTTTAAGTATATTTTTTTTAATTAAGATGTGTATACAAAAGAAATTTAATTGCATTTTAGACGTACACGTCTTAAGTGCTTTGAAGTTTCATTTTTACTCTAAAAACGTGTGTGTTTGAAGTGCAACTAATTTTTCATATGCAGTTAAGATATGTATGATCGTATCATTCTCCAAATCTTGTGCATAACGAGAACATTAATGACCCAAACTGTCCTTTTTAGTTATGATGTATGTGTCTGAATTATTATTTCAAACACAAATTTTAATACTTCAATCATTTTAAACACAAATTAAATAAATTAAATTTTTGGTAAAGTGGCTTTGAATGATACCACAATTAATTTTATTGACATGGTGATCTATGTGGTTGAAACTAGCTCACAAGTCCACATCAAAGTCATTTTAGCTTTCCACATTTAAGTCATTTTGAAGTGCTTAAATCTTCTCTATATTACATTGTTTAGTGAAAATTAATTTGTAGCAACCTTGTCCACAATAAACTTGATGAAAAAACATCATAATTGGCGTTTTCTAATTTAACAATTAGTAACAATCTTTTGAATTATTCAAGTTGCTTTTTATAGCCAAATTAAATAATTTAGTCACAGTAGTTGGAAATTAAAGTTATAATACATTGTTAAAAGATCACATTTGTCCTTATTATCTTAAATATATATATATATATATATATATATATATATATACCTTGTTATGCTTTTTTTTAATGGAAAAATTATAATAATACATAATTAATATTTGCATATTTCTGAAAAATACTAATTCTTTAATTTAATTACACTTTTTCTATCTTTTTAACTTCCAACCCACCTTTATTGATACACAAACCTAATTAGGTGTCAGTTTCAATTTTTTCCTAATTAATAACTTGATTATCTTTTTAACATTTATACTAAAAAATAATTGTAAAATCCTAAAATTATACTAATATATGGTTTCCCCCATTTTTCATTTTTAGAATCAATTCCATTTCAAATAGTTGTCTTCTCCGCCTAAAACTCTCCCTGGCTATGGAGGATTCTCCTTCATCATCGCACCACACAACAATGGAACCCACAAATATCGAAGATTCAAGCAAAAGCCAAAGCGGTGGTGCACAGTCATCACGCACTAGGAAAAAACGAGCCTCCGACTCCATGGATGTTGATTTTGAAGCACTCACACCAAAATCAAGCATGCAATCTCAAAATAAGTCGAAGAAGAGAAAGAAAAAGGAATCTCCAACAAAAAAAAGTACAAAAAATCAACAAAGAAGCCCAAAAAACTCCCAAAGTCACATCACGACCACCATTGCCAAATGTTACAATTTTTTCCTAGTGTTATTTTTTTTTTGTTCAATAGATCTTGTATCAAAACTTTTGAAGTTGATGGAGGTGAACAAGCATCTGTTGAATGTTATTGCTAAAGATTTTTAAAATTTTTGTATCAGTTATGTAGAGTGTGCCCCAAATATTTATTTGTATCAATTATCAATAAATCAAAAGTATGTTTCTTTTTTTCTTTTTCTCAACACCATATCAGTATGTTTTTTTTTTGGTATTTGAAAATTGTATCAATTATTGTAACAACATTGGAAATATATCCACACATGTATCAACAAACGATATATTTTGTATCAACAGTTGCAAGTAATCGAATTTTTTTGTATCAGTATCTCAGAATTTATATAACTTTATCATTACTTATACATGTTGCAACAAGGATATGAATACTAATATAGATGTTAATGATTTTCACATGTATATAATTGTATCAACATGTAGATACTTGATTTTTTTCAGCACTGATACACTCTGCATATTCATCTTGGAACTGATACACTGTTACATTTGAGTCTTAATGTGTATCAACCAGCAGTTAATTATTTTTTATTTGACCACTGATACACTTTGCACATTCATATTGGAACTGATACACTATCACAATTGAGTCTTAATGTGTTTCAACTAGCAGTTACTTGTTTTATAGTTTGACCAAATCTTAGCTCCTTCTTTTTTAATTCAACATATAACATTACACCCATGTCATTGCAATTGTTATTGGCAACGAATTGCCTTCAATCACATACCTGATCAATAACTTCTTTCTACTTTCGTTCACGCCCAACTCCGCCGCGATAACTGTTTGCAAATTTACAAACAATATATTTTCTCCTACTACTATTCCTTCACTCTTATACCTTACATAGACGACATCATTTTTCCAAATTTTCTAATGTTGCGGGAGGATCGAGACATTCATGGCTTTTGAATATGTGAAAAAAAGGCCTAATACGTTTTTCTCGATTATATTCTCACATCTTTTTTTTTAGTTTGAATTTTTGAAATTCCTTGTCTGTTACACATTCATAACTAATAAACTAAAAAATTGCAAACGTTCACACGTGAATTGGAGGATCAATTTTTAATTATAGTAACACTTTCTTCTTTTAACTCAACTACTTAAATTTTACCTATTTTTTCGCCTTGTCTCAGTGCATACGAGATGTATCAACTTACCTTAAAAAATGAGATTTTCTGTAAATATAATAAAAGTCGAGAGAGAATGAAATTAGTGCCATAAAGTATGGTATGTAAATAATTTATAGTTTTTTTATTTATCTTTATTATTCAATTTTAAGCACATATTTATTCTTGATTTATTATCTTATGCAATGTCTCGACAGAAATATTTTTCATCCTAATTAAAATTTTGCTCTCTAATTCAACATTCTTTCCGAGCCCAATAAACCCATGTACCCTTCCCCCTTCATCACTTAACCCATCAAAAAACGTAGGATAATAAAAATGGGACATGAAACTTTTATATATATATATATC
>DF357429.1:198175-211034 GCA_000787875.1 Solanum virginianum | reverse complement strand
TCAGTGGACACATGCCTATCATGTGTTGTCATTATTTATGTGTTAATTGTATTATATTTACGTATTGTCATGTGCTTTTGGTTATTAGTCACTTTTTCTGTTCCTTTTCTTTTACTTTTTGTCATATCTAGTTTATTCTGCCTATGGGTTTTTTGAGACGAGGGTTCCCAGGAAACAATTTCTTTACTTCTATGAGGTAGTGGTAAGGTCTGCGTATATTCTATCCTCCACTTGTGGGATTCCACTAGATATGTTATTGTTGTTGTAAGTGTTTTGAATTATATTGTGCTTGTTTAATAAGAAAATGATACAATGTATTATAAATGTATTATTTATCAATGAAACTTGTATTATATATTTTATAAATAGTTCTCTACGATATAAAATATTATAAGTGTTCAATAAAAATAAATTTTTATTGATATAAATGATAAACATTTTTCTTAATCTAATATTTCTACGTAAGTTAATTTTTTTGGGATCATGAAGTTACCAATACCTACACGTGAATCCCATCCTTTTATGTTCTCCTACGGCCCAAAGACGTGTTGGCCCAAACCTTATCAACTTCTAGGGTTCTTGCCTGAAAAATTCATTCCTCTTCATCATTCTCCTCTACTACCTTTCCGTAAACCACAGTTCCAGCCCACAGGTTCGATCTCTTCTCCTTCAGTATTCTTGTTTGTAAAACGTTGATTCTTGCTAATATAAAGTAAATTTATTTGATAATTTGAAGTTTATTTTGTGTAATTGCAGCTTACTCTATCTCCGTTTCTTTAAGAACTTGTTGAAGTTATGGCGTCGCGTTTTTGGACTCAGGTAACTTATTTTTACAAGTAATTCAATGTTTTTTCTGAGTATATTCACTGGATTAGGATTTAGGTTTTTTTGTTTTGTGTTTGGATGAGTAGCAAAATCTATGGACGACACAGACGTTCAGTGAATGAGTGATTTGTTTTTGTATACGGTAGTTTCTTTTGCGTGGTTCTTATTGCCGGAGGCCCTAAACTTTGGGTGGGTTAGGGACCGTGTTATCTGATTTATGATATTTGCAGGGCGATAGTGATACGGAGGAAGAGGAGGAGGAGAGTGATTACGAGAAGGAGGACGACGGGCCTGATACTACCCAGGCAGTGGCTGGGCCTGGGTCAAGATATCTTGCAGCTGATGACAGCGATAGTGATGAGTCAGATGGACAGAAGCGAGTTGTCCGGTCAGCCAAGGATAAACGGTTTGAGGAGTTGTCAGCTACAGTTGATCAGATGAAGAACGCTATGAAGATTAATGACTGGGTCAGCTTGCAGGAGAGCTTTGACAAGATCAATAAGCAGCTGGAGAAGGTCATGCGCATTACAGAATCGATTAAACCACCAAATCTCTATATCAAAGCTCTAGTGATACTGGAGGATTTCTTGAACAAGGCATTGGGCAATAAGGAGGCAAGGAAGAAGATGAGTAGTAGTAATGCTAAAGCCTTGAATTCGATGAAACAGAAACTGAAAAAAAATAATAAGCAGTATGAGGAGTTGATTAATAAGTATAGGGAAAACCCCCCTGTAAGTGATGATGAGGCTGGTGATGATGAAGAGTCAGAAGAGGAAGAAGAAGATGAGGAAGAGGAGTTTGAGGAGGACCCAACAAAGATTGCAGCTGCATCTGATGAGGAAGATGACGACGATGATGAGCCAGACGTGAAAGACAAGGGGTGGTCGATAATGCTGAGTAAGAAAGACAAACTTCTGGATAAACAGTTCAAGGATCCAAGTCAAATCACGTGGGAGACAGTCAACAAGAAGTTCAAGGAAATTGTTGCTGCTAGGGGTAGAAAGGGGACTGGAAAGATGGAATTGGTTGAACAGCTCACCTTCTTGACCAAGGTGGCCAAGACTCCAGCACAGAAGCTTGAAATTCTGTTTGGCGTTGTGTCTGCCCAGTTTGATATTAATCCAGGTCTCAGTGGACACATGCCTATAAATGTGTGGAAAAAGTGCGTTCAGAATATGCTTACCATCCTTGATGTTTTGACCCAATACCCAAACATTGTGGTTGATGACATGGTGGAGCCTGATGAGAATGAGACCCAGAAAGGAGCAGACTACTCAGGGACGATAAGGATATGGGGAAACTTGGTTGCCTTTGTTGAAAGGGTAGACGTCGAGTTTTTCAAGAGCTTGCAGGTAATTGATCCACATACCAGCCAGTATGTTGAGAGGTTGAGGGATGAGCCATTGTTTTTGGTTCTTGCTCAAAATGTCCAGCATTATTTAGAACAGGCAGGAGACTATAAGGGTGCTGCCAGAGTGGCTCTCAAACAGGTTGAATTCATCTATTATAAACCACAAGAAGTATATGATGCTATGAGGAAGTTGGCTGAGCTCACGGAAGGTGGAGAGGCAGAGTCTGTAGAAGAAAACAAAGTGGTTGAGGAGAATAGAGGTCCAACTGCATTTATTGCAACTCCTGAACTTGTGCCTAGAAAACCTGCTTTTGAAGAGAACAGCAGGACATTGATGGACAATCTCGTTTCTCTCATATATAAATATGGAGAAGAGCGAACCAAGGCCCGTGCAATGCTCTGTGATATATACCACCATGCTATCTTGGATGAGTTTTCAACATCCCGTGACTTGTTATTGATGAGTCACTTGCAGGAAAACATCCAGCACATGGACATTTCAACCCAAATACTTTTTAATAGAGCCATGGCTCAACTTGGGCTCTGTGCGTTCAGGATGGCACTTGTTGCAGAGGCACATGGTTGCCTTTCCGAACTCTATTCTGCTGGCAGGGTGAAGGAGTTACTTGCGCAAGGTGTCTCCCAAAGCCGATATCATGAGAAGACCCCAGAACAGGTACCTTGCTGAATATTTTTATTGTTTGGTCTTTTATGCAAGACATTTATTCTTATTACATGCTATCACGTGTTGGTAAAATATTATGTTTTGAGATTAGTTTCTTTATTGAACTTCATAGTTGTAGTAGGCTAGTAGCTAGTATCTAATTCAGAGTGTTTGTTTGGTCAGTGTATTGCCACAAGTTGTATCAGGGGTTGGCCTGGTGGCAATTGACTTGAGCCTTGGGGTTTGCTCCCTTTCAAGGTCTCAAGTTCGAAACCCACTTGGTGCAAACAATTTAGGGCCATCCGAGGTAAAACCTGAATTAACTGTGGTGCAATGGCGGGAAACTCCTTGCCGAGGGCCTGTGCACCCTCGGGATTAGTCGGGTCTCAAAGAGACTTGGACACCCGGTGCAAATCAAAAAAAAAAATTACATAGTAGGGGAAACGGACAGTTAAAGATCCTTAGAAGTTCTTCAGTCACATAGTAGGGGATGAGGAGAAAAAAATAGACTAGAGAAGGATGTAGGGAGCGTCAAAAGATCTTTTTTGTTCAACGTGTATTGTTAATGAAGAGATACCCTTTTTTGTCAGCTAGACGGATCTGATAGAGAAGTGTGCCACTTTCCTATGTGCTTTCTAAAACAATCGCTGGTGTATTTTGATGAAATCTTTTTAACTTGTCTTGGCATTTGGCCTTCCTTTTCTTTCTGTCATCTAGTTATCTTTTTTTTAAAAAAAAAAAAAATCTGGTAAAATTTGTATTGAAGTAAGTACTTAGGTAGTATGGGAAAAACCATATTTACAAAAACAGGTAAGCACTTGAGACACCTGGGATTGTTTCAGTCATCTGAATAATAAGCCTTTGTACACCAAAAGCAGGATAAAAATTTCCAATTGAGTTTAATCTTCCGCACGCTGGTACTCCCGTCTTCAAGATATCCAGTATTTCTTTCTCTCCAGATGGTCCACCACATACATGCCGGGATAATTTTCCATCTATCTCTGTTTCTGGCACCAAGTCCAGCTTCCTCCCAACTGAACAGTGGCGACAATCTTACTAGGCATTGCCCATGAGATGCCTCTGAGATTGATAACAATCTGCCACAGTTGGTCAGTGATTTTACAATGTAAAAAGGTGTCATAACTGTCACAGCATCCCTTCCAGATTAAAAACGCCTTGAGCATAGGGAAATTCCCCTCTTTGATGGATTATCATGAGTTAGAACCGCCTCATTAGGTTTAAGCCAAGAGAAACAGGCCGCCTTGTGAGGCACTTAGATTTTCTGGATGTGCTTTCAAGGCCAGTTAGTGATCTGTGGTTCAGCTTGATTTAATTTCTTGTAACCCTTCTTCACTTTGAATATACCTTTGCTGTGTCCATTCCACCATACATAATCCACTCTGTTATCTAGTCCCTGAAAAGTTCCCAAATAGTCTTCTGAAGACCAAACCCAATCCTTGCTGTGGTCCTCATCTGAGCTACCGTCTTGTGTTAATGTTGGCCATAGCATAGATGTCAGGGAATAGAGCTTGTAAGCTGACAGGACCCATCCACTTGTTTGCCCAAGTCTATTGTACCATTGTGGACCTTGATAGTAGACCGACTCCTGAGGGAAGGCCAATAGGATGTAATAGATCTTCAGAAGCTAACACCATAAGTAGTAGTAACTTCTTTAGAAACCCAGTTGTCCATCTCCTCATATTTGACTTTGATAAAACTACTCCAAAGAGTTTATGATTCCTGGGAATATCTCCATAGCCATTTCACCTTAGGAGCCTGCTCTGGTTCTCAAGGTTCTTGATGCCTTATCCACCTCGACTTTTGCTTCTGATCATATTCTTCTATTTACTTGATTCACAAATCCTCAGCATCCTCTCCACACGCTTCTGGAGCACAATGATAAGTTGTACAGAAGTTGTTGCCTCCTTTATCTGACCATGTTCATTTGCTTAATTGAAACTTTGAGATAGATCTCTAAAAAAGGGTGCGGGATAAGAACAAACTCTAAAGCCTTCAGTCTGTCCAGTGAATCTATATTGCTGTATCAATGTGCTTTAACCATAACAGAACTGTCAAATATGATACTTGTGGAGTTTTGCTGCGTTGCTGAGTGTTTTCATTATCAAATGTTTGACTTAATACCTTTGAGTTGGAACATTTGTTATTGTTTCTTTCCCCATGTTTGGTAGAAGGAACTCATGAAAAATGGGTTATGTAGTGAGAACTATCCAAAAAGGGTAATAATTAATTATTCTATCCATCTTATTTTATGTGGCACTGATTGACTTGGCATAGTGTTTTAAGGAAAAAAGAAAGACTCTTGAAACTTGTGGTCTAAAAGAATCCTTAGATATTTGTGTGGTTGAAAATTATTCCATTATGGGAAAAAGGAGAATTTTAAAGTTGAATTGTTTCTAAGTATAGTAAGGTGACATTCTTTGGGACGGACTAAGAAGGAAAGGGTGCCCCATAAAATGGGATAGAGGGAGTATTTTCTTTGCCAATGATAAAGCAATCAAATATTACATTTTTGGAGTTATAAAAAGAGATTTGGATGTGTTTTAGCAATGAAAATGTCTAACTATTCTTGAATAACTTAGGGTTGAATCATTTGTCATTTATTTTGCTTTCTCCACGTGTGGTGGGAGGAACCTGTTGGAAACAATTCCTGATATGTGTGAGTTTAGAGGTCATTTAGTTTTTATTTTTTGAAAAGATTTTTGATATCAAATGCTAACTTAGTGTCTCAGAAACAGAACTAGCAAAACTTGTTATTTGAAAGGATTCTAGGGGGTTAATCAGTGATAATAAAATTAAGAGAACGTCAATGCATGGGATTGGAGAAATTCAAATTAATTCCATCAGTTTTAGCAGTATAAAGTGAGTTGCAAAAGAGTGACCAAGCATTAGTCACTTGATTGAACTTTTGCGCACGGACAATTAGTTAGCGAAAGTCTTCCTAACAAATCCACAGTAACTCAGATAATCAAGTTTTTAATATCAAATTGCACTTCAACTGACTCATTTATCACAATAGTATTTTGGCTGGAATCCTTTATTGTGTTTCTTATCAGAGTCTCTAAACTATACATATTCAACACCTTAGGAGCGGATGGAGAGGAGGCGTCAGATGCCCTATCACATGCATATAAATCTTGAGCTTCTTGAAGCTGTCCATCTGACGTGTGCAATGCTTCTTGAAGTGCCAAACATGGCAGCCAATAGCCTTGACATGATGAAGCGCAGGGTCATAAGTAAGACATTCCGAAGATTGCTTGACATCAGTGAGAGGCAAACTTTCACCGGTCCACCTGAGAATGTGAGGGACCATGTCATGGCAGCGACAAGGTCCCTCAGGCAAGGAGACTTTCAGAAGGCTTTTGATGTTATCAACTCCCTTGATGTGTGGAAGCTGCTTCGCAACAAAGATAGTGTTCTTGAGATGCTTAGGGGCAAAATAAAGGAAGAGGCACTGAAGACCTACCTTTTCACATATTCTTCTTCTTATAATTCTCTGAGTTTGGATCAGCTTGCAGGGATGTTTGACCTTTCAGTTTCACAGATCCACAGCATCGTGAGCAAAATGATGATTTCTGAGGAGCTTCATGCAAGCTGGGATCAACCATCCCGATGCATGGTCTTTCACGATGTTGAGCATACAAGATTGCAGGCTTTGGCATTCCAGTTGACGGAAAAGCTGTCGGTTTTAGCAGAAAGTAACGAAAGGGCAATGGAATCGAGGAGTGGTGGTGGTGGTGCATTGGAGAACCTTCCCCCGAGGCGCAGGGATGGTCAGGATTATGCTGCTGCAGCTGCTGGTGCTGGTAAGTGGCAGGACTTCTCCTTCTCACAAGGCAGGCAAGGTGGTGGTAGTGGCCGAACAGGGTATGTCGGTGGTAGATCAACTTCTGGGCCAACATCGAGGAATCAGGCACGAGGGACTCTTGGTGGTCAAGGCTCAAGATATCAGAGTGGTACAACTTCCAGGGTAAGCCAGATGGATGGATTAGGTCGCATGGTTAATCTTAACAGAGGGGCCCGTTCTTAGATAGAGCCGCGCACACATTTTTGCATAGAGAGAATCACAGTGCTTTGAGGAGTTCCTGATTGTAGTAGTATCCATTGCTTGCTTTGTTTCATAAACGTAAATTTCATTGTGATGTATCCTTTTCCGACTTTCTAGAATCTTTTGGTGATATTATACTGCTTTTCTTATTTAATGACATTCATCAAGTTGGGTACGTTCTTTTTAAATTTAGTATATCCGTATCGAATATTAGCTTGTAGTAGATGCACTAGAATTGTTACCTTCCGAGTTGATCCTTATTTTATTCTTTTCTGGATGCTGCTGCAAAAATCTGGTTTAAGTGGCTTACAGACTGCTGCTCTCACTATGCTCATTAGTCAGCAAGTTGGGGAGAGTAAAATTGCAGTCTCTGGATATCAGTTCATACAGGAGAATATGGCAATTTGGTAGGAGGGAAGAATTAGTTACTTATGGTTGAGCAGATTTAACTTGAGTCCATTATACAAATTGATGGATTACACCCTGGTACACAGTACTTTGTTACAAGTTGCTGTATGTACTCTTTGTAGAAAATACTTATGTTGATTTGTGCTGTTGGTAAGAAACTTACTCGCACTCGGTGTTTACATTAAAGTCATGTCTCAAAAGGGAAGATTGTTCGATTCTTCCTTTTTTTGCGTCTGATTTTTATGAAATGTACGGTATTGTGTGACTATATTTAGCAGTTGGTGAATTTTATTCCATTGGTCTACTGACGAATTTACAAGTACCATTTTCATTTTCATGCAGCATCTGCTTTCTTTTCACTGTTCCATTAGACATATTGTCCCAAGTCGAAATTCAATTCCATTCCACAAAATTTGAAATTTAGCGTAAGTGGGCTCTTAGGAGGCCCTGATGACCAGGTTGAACACATGAAAATTCTGGGCTGTGAGACATGAGTAGAGGCCCATAAGGCCCACCATGTTGAATCATTGAAAAGAGGAACCCGCATACTAACGTTTATGGACAATAAAACCAAAAAGGGGAGAATTGAGAAAGAAGATAAAGAAGACACCGAATTTGGCCCTCTTTATCATAAGATGTAGAGTTATCAATACAGATTGGCCCATCCATTTGGGCTGGCTCATATAGGCTTTGAAATTTGATGCTCAGATGGGGTTGATCTAATTTTTTTATAGGCTAGAAAACAATTAGTTTAATCCTTATATTTTTATAAGTATTTTTTTAAAATAAATTTTAAATTAAATTATAATTCAAATTATTAAAATAAATAGCAACGGGATAATCATACATGGCATTAGTGTTATTATACATATTATAAGAACATAATTTGTATCTAAATTTTAATATTCAAAATGAATTGAGTTTGGACTCTTAATATTTTTAGGGAAAACTAAGCTTATACCCCTTTAAATGAATATATATTCATATACCCCTTTACATTTTCTACCCAGATACTATTAAAATTTTGCCCCAAATTTGCACGCTGACATCAGCATGACGTTAGCATCTGCTTGTATGATATACCAACAGGATATCACAGATGATTAAGCTCAATATTATATGATACCGATATGATATATATATATACCGATAGAGTATATAACGAACATATTTTCTACTAATTTAGAGTTTAATAATTTTTTAATTTATTTCTTAAAAAAAATCATATATATGCATTGGGTATCAATATACCGTCAGAGTATCACAAATGACTGAACTCATTCTATATGATATCGGTATGGTATACATATACCACCAGAGTATATTTCAGGGTATTTACGCTGATGTCAGCATGCGAAATTAAAAGAGGTAAGGGGGTAGAAAGGTAAATAGTTTGGGTAATAGGTCCATTAATGGTAAATAGTTTATATTGGGTCTATTAAGGATAAATAATTTCAAATTAAGTCTATTTTGTGTACTTTTCCATATTTTTAATACTCCATTTTATTTTTATTTTTAGTTACTTTTTAATCGGTTCATGGGTCAGCCCCACCCACATTGCAAAAGCCCTACAAATCAACAGGTCTACTCAAATCAGGTTAAAAAGCCCATTTTTTAAATAGGCTCCATTCAACCTTGGTAAATCACGGGTTAGACCAGGTCGAGCCAACGGCCTAGCCCATATTGACGTCTCTAAAATGGAATTTTTGGTTCCTTGTAAAGTATCTAATATATCATATTTATTCGTACTTAATAAATATCTTAATCTTAATTATTGAAATTATAGTTATCAAGCTTTTTTAAAAAAATTATTTTTATTTTATAAGTTTGAATAAATCTGAATAATTACGATTGGAGTAATTAATTTTGAAACATTCAACATAATAAACTTTTTAAGGTCATAATCTTATTGATGATGGAAGAGTAATGGAGAAAGAATACTCAGTTGTAACTAAACCATACTTCATCCAGCTCAATTTAAAACGACAACCTTTACCGACACAGCACATGATGATGACTTTCTTTATTTTGTATCACATGAAACCGCGTCATAGAAAGAATATTTTATTTATTCTTCTTGGAGTAAATGATTTGTCAACATTTGCAAACTAAAGATGATATGGATGGTCCTAACAGATAATTTAATGATTACCGTTAAGCAACTTATAGACAGAGATCTCTTCTTTTGGTTTAGTATTTATTATATATAATAAAGTGATAATTGTACTTCTCATAAATCTTACAAGCAAAGCTTAGGTTGTCAAAGTAAATCTTAATCATATCAAACTTGTATGTATGGATGGTAGGAATCGAAGTGGGGAACCCTCTGGCCTATTGATCATTTTTTTTCCCCACCCAGTGTTCGTGTCCACGTTAAAATTTTGACTATATTTGGATTGGTGCCTCGTGCGGCCCTATTTTAGAGGAAAACACTCCTTATCAAGTATTTTTTCATATTCAGAGCTCAAATTCAAGACATCTAATTAAATAAAGAGTAGCCCCATTAACTACACCACATCCTTTGGCGGTGATCATATCTTTCTCCTTTGAATTTCAACATTAAAAACATGCCTTTTACATCTACAAAGTGCAAATAATAGTAATTAAAAAGATCATTTTGACACTTCTTATAGTTAAAAAATATTATAATTAATAATTTATTGTCCATAAAAGAACAACATAAACGAAAGTCTAAAGAAACCTTGAAAACAGCAACTTCCACTATGGAGATTGTATATTTTAGAGACAGAAAAACCAGACTCCGTAATTCATAAGTATTAGTGGGGAGGAGATTTAATGTATGAGTAGCATTTTTGTGTTACTGTCTTTTCCCAGCTAAAAGGAAAAAACATTTTTTTTTAAGTACAGACCAATTTAATAAGAGAATTGATTTTTATAAAAAATATTCAGACAATTTTATTACTCCTAACATCTTTCATTTTCTGTCTGTTTGAACATGCTGTGGATAAACGCTACCCGATATGTCAGCTGGTTCCCTCTTTGAAATTACACTTTAGCCCCTCCTAGTAGCTCCGTATTTCATCTGACATCTGTTAGTAGTTGTTAGGTATGAAATAATAACAAAAGCCTTGAAGTGAAAGTCAACTAATTAAGCAAATGAAAAAATGTTTATCAAAAAGAACCACCAAACTTATAATACTATCTTATTGAGGTGTAATTTTCTCTCACAGCATGCATCTTTTTATTTTGTTTTTTGAAATTTTCAATAGTTACTTTTGGATGTGCATTGAACATACGCTATAAGTAATAATCACACAAATAAATATGAGTTACGAGCACTAAGATATAATCAAATATGTACTTATGCTTAAGTAATGCCCATATAATGAATATTCTCTATTTTCGACCTTAAGATTATGAGTTAGAAATTATTAAAAAAAAAATTATGAGCACTAATGACTAATACTAGTTCACATGTGAAGTACAGTAATACAGTAGGAGATTAGGAAGTAAAGGCACCATTTTAGGGGAAGATTGGAATTGGACAGGTTGTCATTGTCTATTAGCTGTTTTGTCAGTGTCATCAACTACTACTACTATTTTTCTTTGTGTATATTTTCCTTCTGCATTACTTCATTCTTTTTTTTAATTTTCTTAGTTAGGTAATATTAGTAGTATTTAAAATATTGTGTTATAATCAAAAAGCCAAAAAAACAGCACCATCACAGCTTCACGTATCCATTATTTTTCCACTAGATTTTCCAGCCCCACTTTCCTCCTTCCTCAATAATACCCCCTCTCTGCCCTCTCCTCTCATTCCACATTGATTCTTGAAAAAAAACAGTAGATCAAGACTTACCCAGTTCAGCATTTCTTGAATCTTGGAAAAAAGATTCAATCTTTGTATGTTTTGAGCTTGTGGGGCTCTTCTTTTCAGCTCTAATTTGAGTACCCAAAATCAATATGTACGGTAGGGATCCATGGGGTGGACCATTGGAGATCCACACTGCTGATTCAGCTACAGACGATGATAGGAGCAGGAACTTGCAAGATTTCGATAGGGCGGCGCTGTCCAGGTCACTGGATGAGACACAGCAGAGCTGGCTCTTGGGTCCAACGGAGCAGAAGAAGAAGAAGTATGTGGATCTTGGTTGTATTATTGTGAGTAGGAAGATTTTTAAGTGGACTGTGGGGTGTATTATTGCGGCTGCGGTTTTAGCTGGATTTATTACTATGATTGTTAAACTTGCACCTAGACACAAACACCACAATCCCCCACCGGATAATTATACTCTTGCTCTCCGTAAAGCTCTTATGTTCTTCAATGCCCAGAAATGTAAGTCATCTTGTTCATTTATTTGCTTGAACTCTTCAATCTGTATGCTTAAAAATGTCATTTTTATCTCATTGCACATTAGATCTGTTATGGATTGTGGTTCTTGTCTGGATTTTAGTTTGTGATAGGTTAATAGCTGGAAATTGTAGGATCTCAGTGATGCATCATTCAGTCCTCTGCATTAATCTTCTTGTTTTGTTTGCTTTGATTTGGAAATACTTATTAGTTATTTCCCCCCAATTTTTGGTTAATTTTGTCATGTTCAACGACTAGAAGTGGGGTCTGGGAAGGTTTAGAGGGCTACCTTCTACCTTGTGAAGATACTTGTAAGTTCACAGTAGCTGCTTGATTTGGGCTGCTAAATATAATTCCTTGATTGATGTAAGATTAGACTCTTCTGGATTTGAATGGGTCATTTTTTTTAAAAAAAAAAGGTTTTAGTGTTTGAATGCTATGTTTTGATCTTCTTTGGTGGTTACTGATCAATTCTTTGCTAATTCTCTATTGGAATTTACAGCTGGAAAATTGCCTAAGCACAACAATGTGTCATGGAGGGGAAATTCATGTTTGCAAGATGGCAAGTCAGATGATTCAACTATGTTCAAAAATTTGGTTGGAGGGTATTATGATGCAGGAGATGCAATCAAGTTTAATTTCCCTCAGTCATTTGCTCTCACCATGTTAAGTTGGAGTGTGATCGAGTACAGTGCAAAATATGAAGCTGCTGGGGAGCTCGCTCATGTTAAAGATATTATTAAGTGGGGTACTGATTATCTCCTGAAGACTTTCAATTCCTCTGCTGATACCATAGACCGGATTGCTGCACAGGTAACTATCATTTATTTTGTATTATAAATGTGTAGATTACAGATTATCTCAACTAGAATGTTAAAGTTTGTTCTTTTGTTCAGTAATTGTTGTTAAACTCTAACCAGTTATCATTGCTTTGGCCATCTGAGTCCTGAATTGTGATTGCCAGCATACTTTTTACTCATTTTGACTTTCACCATGTTTCCTCCTGGTTCCTTTGTGTAAATCAGATCAGCATCAATGACCGCGTGAAACTTTTATTTTCACCATGTTTGAGTCATAATTGAACTTATTTGGACTACTTGATCTCATTGGAGAAATTCTGTTATGTTTATATAGGTTGGAAAAGGGGTTACATCCGGGGGGCCTGAGCCCAATGATCACTATTGCTGGGTGCGCCCAGAAGACATTGATTACGCTCGGCCTGTGACTGAATAT
>DF357429.1:151378-193950 GCA_000787875.1 Solanum virginianum | reverse complement strand
GAACTTGTGGCCAAACGCTTACTAAGTATTTGATTGTTAAATATTGATGGTGTTTCCAATATTAAGAGTCTATTTGAATTGATTTTTAACTTTTAAAGTATAAAACAAAACTTGTTTTTATTATTTTAGCTTAAAATAAAGTGTTTATAAGAGCTTTTTTAATTTACCCAAACCGTTCAAAAATAGTACTATTAAATAACTATTTTGACGTAAAAACATTTAAAATAAACCAATCCAAAGTCACATTAATTAGATGGGTATTCATGTAATTAACCCTGAAATTTATTTACTATTATAAAAGACCGAAAATATTGTCCAAACGGTACCCAATGATTTCCTATTCAACAATTTTCCCCTAATTTTCCCTCCACCGGCGCTTCCCTATAAACCGCAGTAGCAAAACCCCCACTCTCTTGTGGCCTTTCCTCTTCAATTGATTCAATGGGAAGTCGGTCGTGTTTAGCAGGTATGGAGGTTCCCATTACTGGCAGCGATTCTGTCAAGTTTGTTCAACTCTCCCTCCCTTCTTCTACTTCCACTTCCGCTTCTTCTCCAACTCCCTCTACCGCTGTGACAAGAGACGTCGGTTCTTGCTCTATCATTGGGAACCCTCCCACCTATTTCACTTGGTAACAGATTTGATCCTCTCATTCTCTTCGTCTTACGTTACAAATATGAGTACGCGTGTAGCCTTTTGTCTGTGGATTGGAATAGTTTATTGTTTTTTTTCTTCTTTCTAAATTAGTGTATGTAGTTCTTTTGAAAATAAGTGCAACCTATCCGAGTGTGGGTTTGAAATATGAAGTTTATCTGGTGTCAAAAGAAAAGTGATCTATTCCATTGTTCGGTTTTGAGTGTCTACTGAAGTGGGTTGTGTATGGGGTCAAGAAAGACAAGTGATCTTGAATTTCTTGAATAGTGAAACAGTATTTCTTGTTTTAGTTTACAGTATTTCTTGTTTTAGTTTATTCAAAGAAGTGTCTTCATACTTGTAATTGGAACTCAATTATGAAACTTAAGTAGTTCTGTTTTTATATCCTTCCTGAAAGAAGGAAATATTTGTGGGATCTAATTGATGCAAGAGTAAAGTTCGGTGTATTTCGAGCCCAGCCTGATGGGCAGTGGGCTTTGTCCAACATGATAAAGACTTAAAGAGGAATGACGGATGTTATGTAGCTCCTTGTGTTAATAAGATAAAAAATTACATTATTAAATAGTGTCATAGGAATATAAAGTGATGGAGCTTCTATCTGATGAGCCGGCTATTGTACTAAGGCTTTGCCTGCTTTTGTAGTAGGAGTTAACATCTCATCTTATTCTTCTCACATGTCCATCTATTCAGGTTGTTATTTTACATTATTTTTCCTTGTTTGTGTCTGGTGTAGCATATTGATTACCATGGTATTCTTCTTCACATACTAACTATGACTGCCAAGTTCTGTTGCTACAGGAAAATTTCCAGAAGTCAGCCAAATGTGCTGGAAATAATGGAGTTCTGTGGTCATAAGGAGTTCCCAAAAACAGGATTGCAAATTGTATTCCCAGAAGCACTTTTTCCATTTGCAGTGATCTGCAAAAATGAAGTATGCCATTTTGTGCTGGCTTTATGCTGATCAATATTCTTGTTTGCTTAATAGTTGTCAAAGATTTTCATGGATCATTAACAATTTGTTGATTTGGTTCTTGTAGATGGCATTTTCTTCTGTCAAACCATATTTGCTTCATGCCATGACAGTATCTGGGGTTGCCTACCTTGTTAAACTTGGAAACATCTCCAATTATGTATCTAGCTCTCATTTGCAATCTGATGATTTTGTTGACTTCAACACTCTGACCAATCCTAATCAAGGAGTAGCAACAGCAGTGGCAGGAATAGCAGAATTAATGGTAGTTGGAAGAAGTGATGGATCGGTTGGATGCTTCCAGCTTGGCATCCTTGACCAACGAGCTCCAGGTTTCAAATCCTTGTAAAAATTTCCTTCAATTTCTATTTTATGCTTTTTGGATTTTTTTGGGGCAAGTACCTGGAACTTTTGCATCTTAAGGGCTGTACTTTATGATTTGATGTATGGATTCTCTTGTCCTTTTGGCTTGTCACTGCCGTTATTTTAGCATAGGAGTGGCATCTATATGTTTTACTTTTTGCAATCTTGTTGCACCTACTCTTTGGTCTTTTTTTTCCTCATCATGCTCTGACATTTTGTAAGTTGATAGGCTTTGTTCAGGAACTGCGTGATGATTCTAGTCTTGGTCGTTTGTGGGGCGTTTTATCAAGGTATTTACTTTCTCATATAATGAAATGTAGCTGAGCATAAAAACCTAGTTATGAAACTGGATTCGGTTCTTATGTAAATATGGTTTTCCCTACAACCCATGTACTGATTTACGGAAATAGAAACAGTCAAACAGTTACCAATCTCAAAAAAACAAACGAACTGGGTTTAGCTCTTTCTCTTTTGCATGTTTACAGATATTGTCCGTGCGATATTTTATATCCTTTCGTCTAAGTTCTATACTTTTAATGTGATATTTTGGCTAGCTATGCCTTTTGTAACTCGCCTTAGTTTCTGATTTTGATGTTAAAATGCACTGTCTATGTGCTTAAATTGTTTCCAGTTCGGTGTGCATCATTAAAATTTATGGCTTGAAAGGTGAAAAGTAACTGAGTTCTAATTCATAAGAACAGTCATCAACAAAAATAACAAAATGAAGGGTGGAATCTTGAAGTAGAAATGATACAACAACCCTTACATATCTGAGTAGACAACTCAAGAAATTCAAGTAGACGAGTGGATTCATTTTTTGGAACAAAGAACAGTAGTGTAGCTGACATGACTCACACTCTAGAAGACAAACTAAAAGACTTGAAATTGCATTCTACAATTTGGAATACTTGAATGTCCTAGATAACCATGAAAAAGTTAATGGGACATATGAAGTAAAAGTAGCAGGTGTCTTTAGACTAGCTTGCCAAAAAGGCGTTCTGATTCATATTCTACTTCAATCATCTACCTTGCATTTTTGTTTTACCCAAAAATTGAATCAACTATGATATAAAATTACAAAACAATTGAGGTTTTTGATTAGTCTACTAATAAATATATGGACACCTCGGTGCAAAAGAATTGTAAGTTAAAGATAGTGAAGGAGGAGAGTGAGTTGCACTATTCTTTTAACTACAGTATTGCATAAGCTAAGGTGATAATTGAAAAAACCGCTGGATAGTTTAAGGACATAAAAATGTACTATTTGTTATTAAAGATGTGCCTATGTGGAAGGTACAGGAGTTGAAATCCCATGGACCAAAAATGACATTGGCAATGGAGTATCAGGTTGGGTTGTTTAATTTGTAGATGAAGATCCTCACCTGGTGCTGCAGTGGCATCTTTCTGCCTGTGGCATTCTTATCATTGCACTACAGCTTCAAAGGGCTGAGTCTGCAATCACTTGCTGGAAATGGTGCAACTTTTGAGGTCTTCGAAAGCCACCGCCTCAATTTTGGATTTTAACTGCAAAATAACTGTGTAGACATATTCCCAAAAAAAGAAAAAAACTGTGTAGACATAAATTCTTGGACTTACAATCAATATTTGACCTAAATATCTCTAAAATTAGCACAAGATCAATTGTAGAAACTAGTTATGCAATTAAGTCATAGCTAGCCTGAGCTACTACAATTTTCATTCAAAACTATATAGGCTTAGTATTTAATTAGTGAAGTAAGAAAAATCACTGTATTCTTTTTTAGTTTAATTAATTAGATACCATAATCCTATTTCTTAAAGTTACCAGTCCTCTTTGTATATTGGGTGAAAAATAGTGTTGGAACAAAACGTGAGAAAATGAAAGAGGAACTAAACTATCTCCAGGTGTGTTGCAAAAGACGATGTAAATTGATGGTTTTTGATGATTTTTATATATTTACATACCAAAACTAATGGCTTTACTTGAAAATCAGCATTTGAGTTCGTTCATATGATGCATATGAATACCCCTCACCCGAACCCCGCCAAGAGAAGTGAGACCAATCCAGCTGTTGCATATACTTTTCTGTACAACATGTTTTGTCTTATGCATTCTGGTTCCCCCCCTTTAACCTGTGTCTGATTTTCAGGGGAAGGTCAATTGCTGCAGTGCGGGATCTAGTAATATCGGAGTTCCACCAGAAAAAGCTTCTATTTGTGCTTCACTCTGATGGGAGCTTACGTGTGTGGGACCTTTCAAACCATTCCAGAATTTTCAGTCATTCTTTAAGTGTTTCACCATCAGCAGGCAATATATATCTTCCTTTGTATCTCCATTATTTTTCTGCTTTGGTTGATTATTTAGTTTCTCTCGTGAGCATTTGGGTTTTCCTGTCTCTCCTTTTAGTAGGGTTAGGTAGTCAGGGGGCCTTAGTATCAGTGTTTCTCTTTTTAGCACGTAAGTGCAGTATTTGCGTGTTGTTTATGTTTTAAAGTATACTATACTTTTTGTACTGTCATGTGTTTTCCTTATTTTTGAGCATATCTAGTCCGTTCTACGCATGGGTTTTGAGATGAGGGTTCCTCGGAAACAGCCTCTCTACTTAGGTAGTGGTAAGGTCTGCGTACATTCTACCCTCCCCAGACCCCACTTGTGGGATTTCACTGGGTATGTTGTTGTTGTTGTCCTTTGTTGGTGGGTTACCCCGTGGCCCTAAAATTAGGTCAAATTTTCCTCCATGGAATAGAATGGTGGAGGGGGAGATATAAGGGGATGTGTTCACGCCCTGTGCATGGTGAAAATCTATGGGAAGACATGTCATGAACTACACATAGTTACTATATACTCAACGTATCAGGGTTTTATTCATAGATGACTTATTAAGAATATGTTAGTTTATATACATCTTCTGTGAGGTTTAAGAATAAATGCACTGCGATCTGTTGGTATCCATTTAAGTATCAATACTCCTTTAGGTATATCTGGGAGAAAGAAAGGAAAAAGAAAGCTTAGGAGAGTTAATTTTGCTCAAAGGAGAGATGTTTGTTTTTTTAACTCTCTTTTTTTTTTCATTTCCTTTTTAAAGTTAATTTTTTTTTTTCCATTTGCATTACTGTAAATTTCCCTAGTATTATATTTTCTAGCTACTTTACTGTCATCCAAAAGATGCCATAGCCATTAGAAGTTGTGTCTCTAAAATTTGAATTCTGTAATGTAATGTGGAGAATTTAGAGGGAGAGGAACATGAAGTAGTTTAAAGGATAAGGACTTCTCTTTCCAGATTGTGAACATCCTTTTATTTCATACTTATTGGCCAGTCTCTCCATTTTCTTTTGTTATTACATAGGGTTCTTGGTAATGCTTTCAGCTTTATATAAGAACTTCTTTACTTCATTTTTCATTTAGGATCCACTTCTGTAAGGATATGTGTGGGAAACGACCACAACAATCCTGATGCAATTCCTCTGGCAGTACTACATAAAGATGATTCTGTAAGTCCTTTCCTAGTTTATTTACGTGCTTTTTGCAAACCCTCAGTTTTCTTTGTACTCTCTTTTGTATCAGTTGGTACTACCTACTGCTTTTCACACTGAAGTCTTTTTCCCCATATTCTGCATAGTAGTAGATATGATTGCAAAAATACAGTGCAAACAGCTACTCAAGTAAGATAGCACTCATGTCTCATACTTGCATTTGCCTTAGCTGGCGTATAATTCTGCAATAACCTCCAACTTACATCGGATATGTGCTTTTCTTTGACAAGTAAAATAAGAAGACAATATTGTGATGTTTTTACTTGCTATTGTATTTATTTTTGTCATGGAACCAAAATTGTTCATGTGTACTTGAGTTTCGGAAACAACCTCTCTATCTCTATGAGGTAGTGGTAAGGTCTGCGTACATTTTTTCCTCCCCACTTGTGGGGTCTCCTGTCTCCACTGGGTTTGTTTTCGTTGTTTGTACTTCTTGGGTTGTGGAGGAGTCTGCCTTCATTTATTGCACATTTTTTCTCTGATTTGGTGCCCATTCATCATTTTTGGTACTACGAACAATTCACTGATTTAGCAAGTCAGTTTCCTGTAGATACGTCATCATGCTTGGTTACTGTGAGGAGATTGCTCATGCACCACAAACATTTTCATTTAGCAAGAAGTAAAAGCTCCTTTTGTAAAATTTCAAGATCATTTGTGAAAAAAGTACAAAGGTGTCTTCTAGCATAAATACCAAAGTATGTATCTTGTTTCCTTGAATTTTTGAACAAATGTAGTTGAATTTAGAGGATTTCCATCAATTTCAGTGGTAGTTAATATAGTATTACCTTGATTTTCGCCGGTTAGTGTATCTAAGTAACCTTCCGTCAATGTGATATTATTTGGTAGTCATCATGAGCTCTAAATTTGTTTAGCTTTAGTAACTGGTAAGAAGTATCCTTGAATTTGATGGTACTTGTTAAAGATTGCTACAGTTGTCCCTCATAAATTGTGGATCACTCGGTGGAGGATTTAGATTCACCATATGAAGTAGAGGTGGCTTTCACCACCTATAAATGGAGTTTATTCTCACACGTTCCGTCTGATTTCTCATTCATTCTCATCATTTATGAAGTGAATCGATTGACCAGCCGAACAACTTATTAGGTCCGTACTTGTTCATCATAACTGGGATTGATTCTTGTTTCTTGCAAGTTCTTTAGTGTTTTCTTCCTCTTTTAAGCTTCTCAAGTTGGATGTTTTGAATGCAGATTGTTCAGTATGGCCCACAGTAATGTTGGTTGACGTGCTTTGTGCTTTACTGTTGGATTTTTACTTTTTGCCCTTACTAACTTTAGCTGTAACTTCGACTTGTTTCTTTGGCTTACTTAAGGAAGTTGGCACAGCGGTGATCTCTTTATATAGCCTTTATTTCAGTACTGGGGACAGAATTAACTTGTCACTGGATCCTTCGACAAAAAGCATCTCAGTTGAAGAGGTAAACAGTTTTCTGTAGTTTTTTTTTTGGTTAGAAAAAGAGCAGCTTGTTTTAGGTATATTGATTAATTTCAATATTCATTATTTAGGGAATTGCTACTGCAAGTTATGTTTGCTTACTGTTGTTTGGCCTCAGGATGACCTCGTTGATATAAAACTTACTCCAAACAAGTTGTGGATACTCGGAGAAAATGGATTGGTCATGAAAGAGTTGTTTGGTCAAAATAGGAAAGAGTAAGTTCTCTTTTTCTTGGAAGAGTAAGTTTTCCGTTGTCTGGTCTGCAATAATTTATTAAGTATAACTTTCTTAACATGGTCTCATATATTTTGACTAGTAGATGATTGGGCGTCTTTTTGCAGAGGATTATGTTCTGATGCAGATTTTCTTCTTAGTAAATTTCTTAAATACAGGAGCTTTTCACAATATTAATAAAATTATTTGCCTCGAGGAAAAGTTATTATTTTTTTGAGTAGGTGAAGAGATTCTTTTCAGTTGAGCAGTTTTACAGATTCTGTTGAGAATATAATTATTAAATAGACAGTGTGCTCTCTCTAACAACTTAAACTTTTAGATGAGATGGTCATGCACCACAACATGGTATTAGCAGATAGAGGTCCTAAGATCGAATCTCACTGCCACCCATTATCAAAAAGAATTTTCATGTGCTTGACCCATAATAAGAAAGAAGCAGGTCCGCAGGTGAGGGGGGATGTTGATAACATAATTAGTAAATAAATGTTCTCTGCAATAACTTCTAGCTTTTAGATGAGGATCACACACTTAAACAAATCCCTTGGGACGAAATCGTGGTTGGCGTTGTCTAGATTTTGTTTCAAGCTCACCATTTATTTATGTTTAGGTTGTATGTTCAAATAGTGCTCAATATTTTGCTTACAAGGTCGATTATTTCTCTTGGAGAGACTGTCGTGGGAGGAGAAGGATCAGTTGCTGAAGTGATTTCTTATTTTCTTGCATTTCTTGTTGTTTTCTGCCTTTTTCTTAGGGTTGTCATCTTAAATGCGTTCATAGTTTCTTGATGTTTCTAAATAGAAATACTGGTTACCGATCAAAATAAAAAAGATGCATGTTGATCCATTTACATTTTCTGCTGCTTCAATGGTTTTGGCAATTTATACCCTCGTGATGATTTATCTGCAAATGTTAACCTCAGTGTTGTAGTTATTCTTTGTTTCAATTTATATACTCCGCGTATGTCTTGAGGACAACTAATGGTCTGATTTTATTTTCAGGGAATTAGCTTATTGCTATTCTTTACAGGATGCATTTGTTGCTGAGCAGCTGTTTCAAGGCTCTGAAAATTCTTCAGATGATCTACTTTGGCTTTCTCACGCAGTTTTGTCATCTTCAAAGGTGTGCTTTAACAACATGATATTTGTCTCTCGTTGTTGAATTGTTCCATTTGTTTTCGGAGTCATTTGCCTTTTCCGCTTGTAGTTGGTTAAACTTGTTCTGGAGCTAAATTTTATTTTCTGTATAAACATTGCAACATAACTTTAAAAATAATGCAGTATCTTAATTTCGTGAATAAATGTTATTGATCTGTCAGATTAAGCATGGTTATTATTGCTAGTGAGCTGTATTCCCTTTGTTTATCCTATCTTCAAGTTCTTGATTGTTATTTTGTTTAACTATTATACTCTCTGTGTGTGTGTTTGGGGGGTGGGGGGCATGGGGAGAGGGTTCTTGTGAAACCAGTTGATATTTCTGCAGCTGCTAACCAGCTAACTGGTATTGGTTGAGTTTTAGCGAGTCAATCGGGCTCGCTTTTTGCGTGAATGGGAAACTACCTTATATGAGTCAAGTGGGTAAGCTGGCTTACTTTTAACATTGCGTATAACCTGAAGATTCTCTTGAGGTGCTATGAAACTCCTGCTTTAGGCTGAGGTCCGCATGATCTTGCATAGTTGATTCATGAAGAGATTACATCATAAATGATATTTAACTAAATTTCTTCCTTAAATTTTTTTGCAAGGGTGAGACTTTTTGTTTGATTTCTAAAGCTAAACACATACAAATGAGTGATCCCATGATAGAAGAATGTCTGAGTTGGATAGAATCCAAGAAGAAAGAGAACTGTTTGAAGATGAGGTGTTAATAAGAGTAACAATACTGGTGGAACCGGAAGTATTGGCAAAGCAAGAAGAAACCAGCCGGAGGCAGAATGTCACACCCCAAAACAGGGGGAGGGCGTGACTGGCCTCGATATTGACTGAATCGAGAAGTCGGCTATATAACATCTGAAAGTATAATACTTAGGCCAATCAAGCCACCTGCTACAACCACTTGGACTGACAAGGTTGCAGCTAAATAAATTTGAAAAACATAAGATTAACTAGGCCATAATACAATTGAACTGAACCATGGACAGCTGACAAGGCCATAAAATCAAGTTGAACTAAACTGTACATACACGTCCACAAAAAACCTCTAAAGAGTAACAAACATAGTTCACAGGACAGGCCGTCAACCAACTCATACATAACATAATACTGCCAAACTAGAACATGACTCCCGAAAGAAAGGAGTATACCAACTCTCAGCTGAAGTTGGATTCCTACTGTGACTGATGACCAGAGCATCTATGTACACCTGCAGCATGAATGCAGTATCCCCAAACGAAGGGACGTCAGTACGAATAACATGTACCAGTATGTAAAGGTGAAGGCTGCAAACATAAATATATCAAAGATACTGAAAGTTAGAGAGAGAAACAACCTGCGACTCGGGGAGCTGAAATTTGATAACAACGCAATCCTTCTATCTGAATACGACCAAGTAAGCATATACTAACAGATAACAACGTAACTTTTAGTGAACGGGAAGAATTTGCTTGCTATATTCTAAATTCCCTGAATCCTCAATCATGTTATTGGTTCAACGGTGGAGGATATACTAACTGTAAGAATATGTTGTATAGTTGGCAGTGACTCCTTTTGATATTCCAATAGTCCATGCTCTTGAACATTGCTTTTTTGACTTGGGTCCCACAATGGATACTTTGGTGATAAAGTTGTTACTATTCTTTTTCTTTTTCCTTTGTGTACATGATTATCAAGTAGAAACCACCTGAGGAGTTCGAAGATGCTAAGTAAGTGGATTGGAAGTGATTTCTCATGAGATAGGAAATTATGATGTTGTAGCCCTGGCATGAACAATCTCCACTTTCTGAAGCTTTTAGCTGAGACAACATAGGCATATTATGTTGTGTTAATTCCTGCTGAAGTATATGAAAATACATTGCTTAAAATTGTCTTTTTTGGTTCTCTATCACCGGGAAAACTTGCCTTTATTTACATATTATCATCAAACCTTTGGTAAGTATATTCTTCTCTGAATATTATTACACTCGGAGTTAATCCCCACTTTCTGTAATTATTGCAGGATCAGATTTCTCCATTTGTATCTTCTGTTTTCTTACGTAGGTTGCTCCTTCCGGGTGTTTATCATAGAAATGTTCTTCGAGTAACATTACGAGATTTTTGCAAGCACTTCACTGATTCCGAATTTGACTCTCTGACTGTGGACGGACTGAAAAATGAGATTCTGTCAGTCATTCAACACGAGGTATTTTCACCTTCATGTGGATTCGTGGAGTGCTACTATTGTTATTTCCAGGTTTCTCAAATTTCATAAATTTCATTATTCAGTACTTTTTTCTCCTTTTTCAAGGTGGGAGCTGATAGTCCAATTTCAGTACTTCAGAGCTGGAAAACCTTTTGTACATGTTATTTCAATAATTGGTGCAGAACAAATGTAGCGTATGGTTTGCTTATTGATTCAGCCACACAAGCTGTGGGTGTAATTAGAAAAAGCTCAGTCTCCATGTGTCGTAGTCTGGAGGACATAGAGCTTTGTGTTTTTGGTGCGTCAAACATATGCGTTTATTTTTTTTGAGTTCTGATCTTCTTGTTTTTTCATACTCTTGTTCAAATGTACAGTCATTGAAAATTTTCCTTACTCAATTGCTTTTTAAATTTTTGCGCCCTCAGGATCTTCTGATGAACATGGAAATATAATATGCTCTAGGTTTAACTCCTCTGATAATGATCTTGAACGGGAAATTCTTTTGGAGATACTGCAGTGTGTTAATACTCTCAGTCAACAGTTGAGCAAAGCCGCTCCTGCCATATTTTACGAGTCTCTTCTTAGAATACCAAATTTATCGTCTGAAGAGGTCATTCCTCGGTTGCTGAAAAATTTAGAAAGTGGACATAGCTCATCAATTGCAGCTATCCACGCATCTGAACTTGGAATTGATGTAGCATTGGATAAGGAAATTTCCTACCACAAAAGACTCAGAAAATTCTCAGTCGATATGTTTCTGTCCCTGCACAATTTGTGCAGTAGAGCTACCAGATGGAGGAGTGTTTTACAAGTTATTCAAAGCTATTTGAAATTTCTCGTGCCTCGAAAATATGAACATAACTTGGATTCTGAAGGACTTTTCACAGTCAGCACTGCCCTTACAGTGCAGGCGACTTCTCAGGTTGCTAAAGTGATGTTTGAATCTGCATTAGACGTGCATTTGCTTCTAAGCTACATGGTTAACAGTAGCAGTCAGGTGTGTGTTACTTTTGTTTTTGGACATCATCAATATCCCGAATTGGCTATTTGATAGAAGTTAATATCCTCCAATTGTTGTTACTTCTTCTTCTATGCTCAATTTTCGACAGTCTATGTTTTGAGGTACTTTAGAGCATTGAAAACCAGAGTGAACTACTGTTTCAATACTTTTTTTGAATGCTTATTTAATTGGCTATTGCTGTTTGTGTAGTGGGTAAGTTGCAGATATCCTTGTGATGTAAAATTTTAGAATAATTCTTTGTTCTAAAATTGCTCTCCAGTTTAAAGGTTCATAATATAACTTATAACTGACCATGTCATAAATGTTTGAAGCTAGTGATCTGGAGCCCCTCAAACCTTTTGAAGATTGGGATTTCCCTTTTAAACCCTTGTAATTTTGTTCAATTAATCAGTTCTGAAAAAGGATTAGTTCCATTATTCAGTCTCATATTTATTTGCTTTAGCGATTTTACTACTGATAATAAGTTTCAATTATAGTAGTCATTCTTTTTGCATGGACAATCAGCCTGTAGTTAAAAGATTGAGAACAAAAAAATAGTTGAGGGATTGAAGAAAGGTAAAATGTATCATTTAAAGCAAGATAGTGTGAAATTAAGTTGCGCGGACTCCTCACTTTCAATGCCGCACCCGTGTCGGATTCTCCGAAAATACACTACTTTTGGTGAATCTGACACGCACCCGCTGACTCTATTGAAGAGTTCAAGCAGCATTGGTGTGAAATAGAGCAGCACAAGAGAAGTAGCAGAAGACGAGGTTGATTACTAACAATAAGGTGTTAATTGAAGAACAACAACAGGAAGAAAGACAAAAGCTAGAGAAGCAGGGAGACAAGTAGTAGAGGAACTTTTGAGTTTTGTCAAAAAATACAACAGCCAAAACATACCTAGTGAACTCTCACTAAGTGGGGTACAGGGAAGGTAGAGTGTACCCAGACCTTACCACTGCCTCGTGGAGGTAGAGAGGTTGTTTATGAAAGATCCTCGGCTTAAGCATCAAATCCAAGAAAGCTAAGAAGTCTGAAATGTAGCTGCAGAGAAATCTAATACCGAAGTAGCATACTGCCTTATTTCTCTCCTCTTTCTCTCGCATTCTTTGCATCTTTTAAAGTTGGATTTAAAAAGTGAGGGCAAAGCATGAGGAAGGAAAGAAGTTAAAAGGGGCACAATAAAAGAAGTTGTATGTATTGGAGTTTGTTATTGTTTAACATTTCTTTGATAAAGATCCCTCTAGAGACTTGTTATAAATCAGTCGGATAGAAGTGATAAAAATTACATTGAGCTTCTCAATTCTGAGCTCATACAGTAGTAAATATGGGATGCTCATGTGCACAAGTACACACTGATGCTTTTACCCCCTTTCTGTGTCAGCACAGTGTATATTTTACTTTATGACACTAAATACTGCTGATCACCATAATCATGGAAAAACTAGTGTTTGCGGAAACTGTTGCAGCCTCTCTTATGAAATTCACAATGAACATGATCTAGAAGTCTTTAGGTAACCATTAGGAAGAATTAATTGTGGCCTTTGAAGCTCCATATATCTGTGTTTCTAGCTTAAAATATAATGATTTGGATGTATTATTTTCTGAATTCGAACATAATTTTCCCAATTCCCAAGTACTTCTGCGAAGAAGATAACAATTCAAGATCATTTTTGTGTTTGTATGGACATTCTTATTTTCTTTAATGTTGAGTTAAAAAAAATAAGCTTATGAAGCTGGTGGAGGCTTTTAGATATCAAATTGGATTATGTTGCAATGTGACTTTTGACTATCAGGATTTTAAAAGTTCTCTTCTTGCAGATTGGCATGTCAGAGGATGATGTTTCAAGTGTAAAACTTGAGTTAGTCCCAATGATCCAAGAGGTTATTACTGAGTGGCATATCATCAATTTCTTCAGTACCACACCATCTGAGTCTCCTCTTCTCGAAGACTTCAGCAGTCAACTTTCATCTTTACAGCTTGGTAGGTGCCACTTCTAATGTGATGAAAATAAATTACGGACTTTCTTAGGTTGCCCGAAGACATATTGCACGTTGGAATGTATCTTAGCAGACTCAATTAAACCGCTAACTCTTTATGTCCCTGGCAGTCATAAAGGAAATTTGAAAGACCATTATTTGACTGAAAAGCGACTCCAATATTATTTGTTAGTGGACACTGTTTAAAGCTGTAAAAAAAGCTTTACAGAAAGGGTCTACCATCTTGAGGAGCATTGCTAAAACTAGAGGGAGACCTTCAGTGTGAGGGTGGTTGCAGCTGAATTGCGAATGCTTCACTTATTATTTTAGTATTAGCTTTTTATGTCGGAGTGGTATGTGTGGACCAGAAAGAAATTAGTGATAGTGTTACGATATCAATAAGTGTCTTCCATTAATACCGAAATTTTTGAGTTAGATTGGTGACTTTTGCTTCTTATTGGTCTGCAGTACGTATAATCATTGCAAGTAAAGAAATAGAGCTACAGGTCAAGAAGATTTTGAGCTTTGTTTTTCCTTATTTCTTTTTGTTGAGTTCCACATCCATAACACTTCTTTTTGTGTGAGTTTTTTAGTTTCCCTTTCTGTAACTGTCATGGAGATAAATCTTTTTGCACATCTGGATTGATTGTTATGGCTTTATATGTTATTTATCTATGTCTTCAGATGGAGATGTTGATCGGAGATCATGGAATGAGAAACTTGGTAAATCTGAATTCACATTGGCCTTTATTCTGTTACTTGGAGGTCATGGTGGGCCATCTTTTGGACATCTTCCTGATCCCAACAGTCTAAGCAAATCAGTACAAGAATTTGCTAGCTGGATAATATGGGGGAGAACAGGTGCAGAATCATCTGTTTTCTTCAGTCATTCTATTGGCCTTGCTTTGATATTGCTTAGACATGGGCAATATGATGCTGTTGAGGTAGGTTGCCATCATTTTCATTTATGCTACCAAAACAGTTCTTAAGATCTTACTGAAACAATTTGTTTTCTAATCCAGTATGTACTTAGTTTGGTGGATACTTATTCTCGCAAGGAGAAGATTTGCCAAAGTCTTCAGAGCAATGGCGGGGAATGGTCCACTCTGTTGCATCTTCTTGGTTGTTGCTTTGTGGCACAAAGTCAATGTGGTTTGCATGGAACAATGAAAGAAAGGAAAATTTCTGAAGCAGTGCGGTGCTTTTTTAGGTATGTGTAGGTTTTGATTATAATTACTTCTTGTTTCTTTTATAGTCACAGCTATGAACTGGAATATCTGCAAGAAGATTGTTTATAGCTACAGGTCAGATCTAGCGTTTAGTCTGGCGAGGGCATAAATGGTATGCCGAGGATGAAAAGGTGAACTTTTGTGACTGAAAATTGGAGAAAATTGTGGTCACAAAGCAAATTCACTTCAGTAACCAAATAGAAGATAGACCGTTGCGGGCATAAGGGTGACATAAAATAAGAAGTGAGATTATCCAATGGTTACTTTTGATACAGTAACTGTGGTGAGGCTTGTGGCTGCTTGGTGAAGTATGTCCTAACAGATTTGGTGTTGCTAGAAGACATTTGGATGCTTTGATGCATAACCATAAAAACAGTTGGGAGTTCATTTTGATTAAGAAAACAACAGATAGAAAATGGATATCATGGTCTAGCAGCGAGAATCTAGACTTTTGTTCTTTTATTATAATACCTTCCATAGGTCTTGTCAGACAAAAAGGAAAACATAGAAAATGGATATCATGGTCTAACAGCGAGAATCTAGACTTTTGTTCTTTTATTATAATACCCTCCACAGGTCTTGTCAGACCAAAAGGAAAACATAGAAAATGGATATCATGGTCTAACAGCGAGAATTTAGACTTTTGTTCTTTTATTATAATAGCCTCCGCAGGTCCTTTCAGACAAAAAGGAAAACAAAGATGTTTATAATGTCTACTAGCTTCTGTAAGTTCTAGTTAAATGACATTCAAGTGCACTTCTTGATTCAGGTAGAATAGTTACTTGTAGTGAAAGATAGTAGAGTGAGTAGAACCTTTTTACTCCCCATAACTTTTGGTCTAGCATACTGATATGTCAACTTTTTGCCAACAACTCAAACAAACTGTATAAAAAATCTATACAGAACAGAAATTTCAGAGAATTTTGTAACATTCTATGGTTTTGCATATCTCTTCTTCCATTTTCAGGAAAGCAAAAAACCAAAGGGAATTCGTGGACATTGTTTACATCACTAACCTTGTTCTGGGCATAGCCAACCTTACGCTTTTCACTCGAGCTTCTTCTTTTATTGGGTTGGGTTTCTGTGTCCTGGGTAATAATTGCTCATCTTTGTTGTCCCTTCACTCGTTCCAAAAGTTGAAGTAACAAGTAAAAGAAAATAACACACGGATACATGCTCATACAGTAAAATTAGAGCCTTATTTCAATTTGGATTGCCATGACTTGTATACAGTCTCATGCTCTTGCTTTCTGCGTGGAAGTATTCTTTAAGTGGTAAAAGCAAAATGATGAAATAAAATTCTTGAGGTAGTTCTTTTATCAACATACTGGTTTATGCTTATGTTTTCAGAGCTGCTTCTGTGGAGGGAGCTGCCAAGGCTTTGCAAAGTTTGCCAAATGAAGCAGGATGGCTACACCTTGGTTTCTGTATGTTTTTTTGTCAGATCTTGTAATTCTAGAAGAATGCTGTCATTTCATCTGTCTCTTTGATTCTTTATGTAAAAAGTGATCTTACTTTGTAACGTTATGTATCCTAGCTCAACAAGTCTCACCTGCTGCTTGGAAGCTTCATTACTATCAGTGGGCAATGCAAATATTTGAACAACATAACATGAGGGAGGCGGCCTACCAGTTTGCTCTTGCTGCACTTGAGCAAGTTGATGAAGCTCTTGGATCTGGTGTTCTTGATGAATCAGCAACTGCTGTCAAGGGACGTCTTTGGGCAAATGTGTTCAAGTTCACTTTAGATCTAAACTATTACTATGATGCATATTGTGCAATCATTTCAAATCCAGATGAGGAAAGCAAAACCATTTGTCTCAGGCGATTTATAATCGTTCTATATGAGCGAGGAGCTGTGAAGGTTCTGCATCCTTGGTCTTTTCTCTTTCCTGCTGCATCCTTATATGACAATTTGATATTACCTGTTCTCTTCCTTAGTTTTTATATGTGTTTTTCACTACATTCTTTCTGTTTACGCTGTAAATAATTATGTGGTTGCTTATGCAAGTTGTTTTTACTTTTCCTTTCACCCAGATTCTTTGTGATGGCCAGCTACCATTTATTGGCTTGTCAGAGAAAGTGGAGCGAGAGCTTGCTTGGAAGGTTTATAATCATTTCAATATACTATAAGTGATTTAATGCATGGTTTGCAGCTTCTCAAGTCTAACATACATATTGAAATTTGTAGGCTGAGCGTTCAGATTTTTCAGCCAAGCCAAACCCGTTCAAGTTGCTCTATGCATTTGCAATGCAGAGACACAATTGGCGGAGAGCAGCAAGCTATATTTACTTGTATTCAGCACAATTAAGAATTCATGGTGCCATGCGAGATCCCCAACGACGATCCTTTATTCTGCAGGAGAGGCTGAATGGGCTTTCTGCTGCTGTCAATGCTCTACAGCTGGTTCATCCTGCATATGCTTGGATTGATTCTCCACTTGAAGAAACTTATTCTAATATATATCCAAGTAAAAGGGCTAGGATAACCATGGAAGAACAGTGTAAAAAATACTTTGAGATTTTACTTGATTCCTTAAAGATCATTTTCTTTTTCAAACTTCCACTACATTCTTTTGTTTGGTTATCTCTCACCTGTTGCCTCCTTTTGCAGCTCCTGGTAATAGTGCTCAGTCTCAAAGGCAAAGGTCATATTTAGATGCTGAAAAACTTGAGAATGAGTTCATTCTAACGTCAGCTGAGTATTTGCTATCATTGGCAAATGTCTCTTGGACTTTTGCTAGTAAGTTTGATGCCATGTCTTCCCTTGGTTTTTCTTCCCTTGTTTCTAAGTTCTAAGTTTGCTGTCTATTTGGTTACCTCAATACTTTCAAATTTGAAGCTTAGATTTGAGAAACTTTCTGATTTACATCTTGGTATTTTCTTTCATTTGCTGCTGGCTATTGTGTCACTTTTTTTTTTTGGGTAACTTTTTCATCTATATATCCACAGGTAAGCTACATCAAAAGGTAGTCTCCCTTCCAAAAGTATTACAATTTAGGAGGCCTATTTATACTATTTATTACAAATAGTCTGAAACATCAAAATATCTTCAATTTGGCCCAACACTTTTTGCTCACACCAAAAGTAGTACAAAGCCATGCGATTCATTTTAAATTTGTGTAGATTACTCTGCTTGTCCTCAAAACATCTTTGATTTCTTTACTTCCACACTGTCCACCAATTACAAGCTGGGACAATCTTCCATCTCTCCTTTTTTCTAGCATTTCCAACTCTCATCCAGCACTTCACTCCTTCTATGTTCCTTGGATTCACCCAAGTGATCTTCCTCAAACAAATGAAAAGTCTCAATAGCTGGTCTACCCATTTAAAATGTAAAAAGAGATGATTGACTGTCTCAGTTTGTTCTTCACATAAGTAGCATCTGGAGCACAGTTGGTATTTCCTCTTCTTCATGTTTTCCTGTATCAGCACTACTTCTCTGGTCAATTGCCATGTGAAACAATTGATCTTATATGGAATTTTTGTCCCCTATATCATCTTCCAAGGCCATTGTTCCATCCTGTTATTTGGAGTACTGAGGTTGTTGTATGCTGAATTCACAGAGAAAGCTCCTTTGTTTCCCACCTTCCATATTGCAGTATCTTTTTCCCCAGTTAGGTTGTTGAAAGGGGCCAAGGTGTTGTAGAGAGAGCCTATCCTGTCCATCTCCCTGTCATTTAAATTTCTCCTGAGGTGAACGTTCCATCCCTGACCTGTCCACATCTCAGCAACAGTGGCATGTTGCTGAGAGCTTAGAAGGTGTAGATCAGGGAATAGTTGCTTCAAAGATCTCTGAGCTATCCATTTACGCTGCCAAAATGCCACTTTGAGTCCATTCCCTAACTTGAAAATATTGAAAAAATTTCCTTACAGTTATGCAACAAGGGAGATTGTGTCACTAGTCAGCTTTGAACTGTGGAAGGCCTCAACAATGATTTCGTAATTAATTTTCTCTTCTGTTATTTTACTTTCCTTTGACAAAAGCTTTTCTTCTTTCAGGAATTGAGGCACCCCCAACTGATGTGATTGACCTTTTGGTTGAATCAAGCTTGTATGATATGGCTTTTACAGTAATTCTGAAATTTTGGAAAGGGTCAGCTTTGAAGAGGTATGTTGTTTTGGTGGTAGCTTCAAGAGAAGTTAGTAATCCTCCACGATTCCTAGGTTTCTTGACTTGCAACACTTGTGTTGTCTCTCAGGGAACTTGAAAGAGTTTTTGGAGCCATGTCATTAAAATGCTGCCCAAGGAAAGCCCCATCAGTTGGGTAAGCTATTCTTGATTCTGCTTTTCTATATGCATCATCTCTCATTCCTCTCGGTGCCAGCTGTTTTCTCCTTAACATGTATATGATACCTATTGCTCAGGAATGGTCAGAGGATGCAGAGTCTTCTTTTGACTTCATCACAGGATGAGATTGTTGTCCATGGATTGCCTAATGATTGTCCACCAGCTCAGGAATCTAAAGGCAGTAGCCATTGGGAGACACTTGAGCTCTATCTTGTCTGTCTCTTCCTTCTTGCATAGCTAATTTTTCTCGTTTAAATGAATACACTCTTCTTTCAGTTTTGATGTCTGTCATGTCACTGCAGGAAAAATACAAGAAGTTTCATGCTAAATTGCCTGTTGTTGTTGCCGATACTCTTCTTGCTGCTGATCCTCAAATTGAGTTGCCTCTTTGGTTGGTTCAAACATTCAAGGTAAGTGCTAATTCATTTAATAAAAGGTCCTAAACCCAAATATGCAAGGTTATTTATCAGTCTCATGGAAAAGAATTACACAAGAATTACTTTTTTTTGTGTGTGTATTTCAATCAAGAATTGCTCCTATCATCTAGTCTCTGCATATAGTGTAAAATTCTTGTTCTGTTATTTTCTTTGTTTTCTAAAGTAGCCCTATAATCCGGAGGATGTAAAATTTATGAAACTTCTTGCAAAATATTTTTGGTTTTCTATTTGTGGTAAATTCAAGGGATTAGAAGTTTGGTAGCTGGTCTAGTAGAAGTTCACGAAGAGATCAGAAAGGTTGAAGAAGTAAAACTTTTGTTACAAAAGGTTTTTTTGGGTGGAGTGGGGTGTAGGGGGTTGGGGCAGAGTGGCTGTGGGTAAGGCAACACTCTCGAGTATTTGTGTTTACTTCATGACCATATTTATAATTGTTCCATCAGTTCTATTATTTAAATACTCACTCTGTTCACTTTTACTAGTCATTTTACTAGTCACCGTTTCGTTTTTTGAGGTCAATTTCATTAACGTCAAAGGTAAATTGAAGTAGTTAAATTTAATATTTAAAATCTAAGATTTAGATGGTTGAAAACTATGCGAAAAATGCTATAAATTGCAATCCTTCTCATAATAATATGATGAAAAAAATATATCTTAAAATGTTGGTCAAAGTTCGTTAGTTTGACCTCGATAAGTGAAATAGTGACAAATAAAAGTGATAGGAGGGAGTATCAAGATAGAGAAATTAATGCGGGACTTCTTGGGAATGATCACAGCTCCGGTCAAACTAGACAGTTGGTAGCACTACCTTTAATTGAGCTTTGCCAAAAGGACGTATCAGGATTTTCATGTGACAAAAACTCAAAATTTAAGGTCTAGATTTTAATTTAAACCTATCTAATGTCACACCTTTAATTTTTTTGTTGTTGAAAGTATGTCTAAAAGTTCTTATATTTCTACAATAAAGCAACCACTGCTTCTAGTAAAGCAATGGGTGCAATACATTGATTGGCACAACATTACCATAACCTTTCCAAATTGTATTTACTTAAGTTTTGTGCTTTTGTGAGCAAGAACTTTTGTTGCTTGGACTTGGGTGTGGGTAAAATCCTATACATTTGTGAATCTAGAGGTCAGATTTTGCATCGCATAAATTTTAGGATTCAGGAGTATGGATCCGACTGCAGATACAGTTAAATGAGAAATGACTGTTACAAGTCCTTGCGTTTCTTCCGTCCTTTAATGTTACTTTATTGAAAAAGGAGAGACTTATAATTATAAATTGATAAAGAGTACTATCTATCTTGTCTTAGGATTGGGGTATATCATAGAATTATGAGTAGAGATGATAAGATAAACACTAAATGTATATTACAACAGATATAAGTTTATATTTCAACATTTATTGAAGTTACTAAATTAAAGTTAGGATAATTAAATTCTTTGTAAACACGTAATAGTTATATTTTATTCATCAGTTATCGCGTATATAACAAGGTGTTCTAGTTTACTTTATGTAAATGTGTGTATGACAAGCTGAAACCAAACCAAGTATGATGTGGACCCGCCTGCATCCTCATACTCATTGGATCAACACGGACGTGGCAATGAATTCTTAGCAGCATGATTTGGAATTGGCTTAGTAATTTTGATGTGTAATATGTGTTGCTTATCTTCTAGATTTCTTCAATGTAAAGTGAAGGTCTGATATTTATTTTGATGATTCTATTTGGACATAGGGTGTGCCAGCAAAAAGTGGTGGGGGAATGGCGGGAAGTGAGTCAAACCCTGCTGCTTTGTTTCGGCTGTATATTGACTATGGTCGTTACACTGAAGCAACTAATCTTCTTCTGGAGTACATTGAGTCCTTCGCATCACTGGTGAGTTTCTCATCCTTATTTCACAAAGCATTTGATGGGAATGGTTGCTGTAAGGGTTTTTATTATTCGTCTTCCTTGGAATTTTGGCTGCTGTGTCAGTCAAGTAACCTGCTTAGGTTCAACATAAGACTATAGCACTTATGGTCATTTGCTGTACTTAGTGATGATGCTGAAGAAAATTGTACTGGTATCACCTCTCTGAGAGGACTTCTCTGTCCCATTGGTTTCTGTCATTGAATAATTTGAATAGTAGTATAGGCCAGAGAGGATAGATAGGGTTCCCATCTTAAGGCTTTATTCAAAAACCAATTTTGTATGATGTCTACACACATTCTTGTGTACTAATTTCCAAATTGTGAAATGCACTTGATGGATTGAATTTTTAACATGTAGAGATCTGTAGATCTCATTAATGTTATACTTTATTGAGTAAATGACACATCCAAAGTCCTATCTACAAGTACAATGAGAATAGAAACACGTGTAACAGAAATGGTTCATGCTATTATAATGGTAAAATACTTGCATCAATTATTGTTTCTTTAAGGGGCGTGCAAAATCCAAAATGGACAAAGTGAACAGAGAGAGTACATGTTAACACACTTTGTTTCACCTCTACATACCAACAGCGCTTCATGACATTGATTCATTGCCCACTAGTATTATTGATGCATTATTTATTGATTGCAAGGTCATTCAATTCTGTTCTTGGCTATGTGCACATTTCCTAACAGCAATATCTGTTTCAATTACCTGCAGAGACCAGCTGATATCATTCGTCGTAAAAGGCCATTTGCAGTTTGGTTTCCCTATTCTTTGATTGAGCGTCTATGGTGTCAACTTCAACAATCTATCAAATTAGGCCACATGGTTGATCAAAGTGAAAAGCTGAAGAAGTTGTTACAGGGTGCTCTCATGAATCATCTACATCAAGTATGTTTTAGTGTTATAAAACTTAGCTTTCTAAGATTGAATCTCCTTTCACTGCTTCGACTTGTCTCATATTTTGTTTCTTGTTCTTAGCTTAAAGTGGATTCAGATGATGTGATGTCTTCTGTTTCCTAGTCGTTGCTGCCAGTTCTCCAATTTATCATCTTCTGGGAGCTGCTATATATGCATTATGGAAGGATCATCCCAAAATCTGGAAACAATTTTTAAGAAGTCAGAGATGGTAGTTTGTTTTCCAAATACTACTGACCTCTCCTGGCTCATTCATTGCAGAAGAGATGTACTTGTTCAAATTGAAGCCTTGTTTAGTATCCTCACGCTTCGCAAAACATAAACTATGGAAATTACGACTTGGGGCAGCTGATCAGTCTCTCAGAGTTGATTCAACGAGTGAGTCGGGTGTAATTTTGTAAATTTAGCTTGGAATTATTTAATACGTAATGTTCAAGTGCTTGAATTTCACTTTTATATCATGTTAGCGTTGCTAGTTTACAAGGAACAAAAATCACAATTCAATGAACCCTAAAACCTAAATCTAACTTCTTGCAAGATATGTTCTGAATTGTTGTAATTTTAGAAAGTTCCAAAAGCTCACCTACTTTTGCTGTATTCTGTAATGTTAGAATGTACTACATAAAAAAACTTGGAAGGAATTGTTCATTAATTGTAGCACACGTTCAACTTCCAGAAGAGTTGAATAAAAAACTTGGAAGGAATGTTAGATATGGTTTCCTAGCCGCAGTATTTTCTTGACACGACCATTTGGAAATTGAAAAACAAGTTATAAGCAAAGTCAAAACAAAGGCAATCTCTTTAATATATCTATTGCAACTAGGAGACCATATGGTGTAATATTTTTTTAATTATCACTATGGTTTAGGTAAGGAACTCTGTCTAGGCAAACATGAAAAATTATAGAAGGCGGCCTACTTGTCAAATTTGCCAAACTTTAGCCATTTCCAATTAACCAAGTTCATAAATAGTGAAGGATATATATAAAAAGATTAATGAAGCTTATAATCTCTAAATTAAATAAATAGGATGCAAAAAAGTGTAAGCCACTAAAGAATGATGCAAAATTGAGCTCATTATTTGATGACTTGGTACTCTTTTATAAAGAAGCATTATCCATCCAAGGAAGCAACAAGAAAAAAAAAAACTTATTTCCTTTCCTACTAAGCAACCAAAATCTTTGGACGTCACATTCCTGTCATGATCAAGTTTGTTCAACTAGAAAATATTTGATAAAAATTTAGTAAAATAAATATTTAATTAATATTACAAAAATGCATGGTGAATGAACAAAGAGTACCTTATTTTTCTATTTAAAAATATATTAAATTTCTTATCCTTAATACACGCAGTCATACTTTTCCAACCAACTTATTATGAATTTAAACATTGTTAAACAGCCAAAAGAGAAAACAAAAAATAGTCGAAAGGGAAAAAATTGGTGCAACTCCTTCACGGAACCAATTTATTCCCGAAAAGCATAATAAAAAAGGGGGGGAATAAAGACGCCAAGGAAAGTGCAACACAGTGTACCAGCATTTGTCAACCAGTGACGCCTCACAGAAATAGCATTCGCCAATCGCCGGAAAACTTTTACTTTCTCCGGTCACCGGTAATTTAGCTTGAAACCCCTTTTACTTTTCCCGTGATTGTGGGTTCACCCTCCAATCACCTTTTTTTTTTTTTTTTTTAATTTTCTCGTTATTTTGTCTTTTGGTTCTGCTTATTTGCATATGTGTTTGTTTAGTGAAAATTAGAGTCATTTTTTGGTGGGTTTTGGTGAACATGAATTTTTAGAGAGTGGGGTTTCATATACTTCCATTATTGTAGGTTTATAAAGAAAATCTTTCTTTATTTTGGTATTTCTTGTCTTAGTGTTTTTAGATTGGTGAGTACAGAGGAGCTCAGGAATAATTTATGTTTCCCCATCTTGTGGGAAATAGTATCATTCAGGAAGGGGATTCAAGTGTGGGACATGGTTTCAAATCTTGATCTGAACTAAGTGATTTAAAATGAGGTTGATCGGAAGTTGAAATTTTGTTTGGAGATTGCAAATGGGATTTTTCTTATATACATGAAAACCACATAATTTGCAAAAACTATCAAAACCCCCCAGCTCTTATACTCCCTTCTGGTTCAATTTTTTTGTCCTATTTTAACTTTTGTAGAAGACTCCTCTCTTGAATATTAGTATTCAATAAAATTTCAGATTGCCCAGTCGATTCGTAACCCAAGTTTTCAGACTAAGACATTTATAATTGAGAAAGTAATCCACCAAGGAAAAAAATACTATAGATACTCCCTCCGTTCCCTTTTACATGTCACCTTTTAGGATGACACTTGCATTAAGAAAAAAAGTAAGTTTACCATTTTACCCTTATTTAATAGTAATTGTCTTTTTACTCCTTTTAGTTGGTCAAAGAATATATATTTTCAAAGTCATTAACTATCAAGGGCAAAGTAGGAAGAAGAGTGTAATTTATGTATTGGTATTGTGAAATGACATATATTAAGGAACATACATTTATAGTAAGGACGACTTATAAAAGGGAACGAAAGGAGTACAAGATAAAGAGAGGAGTAAATGCTTTCTTTTTTGTCATTTTTTCATAGGTGAATTATTAATCAACCCATTTGTGCATTCTATGAGGATTATGTAAGGTATCAAACTAATGGATCTATTATTTTTCTTTGTGATTTTATGGTTAGTCTTTGAATTAGAAAGAATATAGAAATAGGCTAAGAATTCAATTCGAGTGACACGTTGTTTAAGAAGCAAAGAGAACTTTTGAATCTTCTGGTCTTAAACTAAAATATATCTAATGTACCAAAATGCGCTTTAACTTTGTTGTCTTAAACATGTCATGTAGAAAGTCAAGACTTGGCATTAAAGAGTTGTTATCAAGGTATTGGAACATGCTAAGGCGCCAAATTAACAAATAACATATCTTCATGTTTCTTTAAAATAATTATTTGCAATTACATGTCATTACAAAATTTCAAATACACATAAATTTACAAAAAATCACTCGTCTGATAAATTAACAATAGTAGTAGCTAGCTATTCTTTCGATGAAATCCTCCCACATGGTATGGACAATCTCTTCACGTCGAGCATGGGTCTTTTTTTGGGGTGGCTGGGGGTGGGGGCGCAAATTTGACGTCTTCTTTTGTAAAATATAAACTTATGGGTCAAATTTTATATTTGGGCTTGAGACTTCCATGTTGGAGGTCTCAAGTTCGAAACATCTTGCTAGCGAAAGCAAGAAGTTTGCCTTCTGGGTTGAGCTCATAGCACCGGGCTTGCCTAGTGCGAGTTATCTCTCCTATGTGGTTTGCGAGTTATTGCATAGGAGCGGGGGTTTACCCTGTGTGAATCTAAAGGGTAGTAGCTGCAGGTTCCCCTTGTTATATAAAAAAAAAAGTTGGAATCACAATTTGAAATTTCAAATCCTACTTTTTTGTAGAATTTGGGATTTGAAATCATGATCTGAAATGGAAGTTGAAATTTTGTGCATGTTTCACAAACAAATGCTAATTTCAAATCAAAACTTGAAATCAAGGCTCCCAAATCCTATGGCCGATGCCTACTGAGTTTTAACCCCACCAGGTCTAAGGGTCCACTAATTTGAAGCATCATTTCATTGTAGTTTCTTACTAGAGTCAATTTGATGATCACTGGACTTGCTCAAATAGGACAAATGGTGTTCTGTTCTGGTTCCGGATTCTCTTTGGTAGTTAGTCATTCCGCTTTGCACAGACATGCATTGGTGGCATTGCTTCTTTATGTGCTTGGGACCAAGAATGGTTCTAATTTTTGGAAACTGATGCAAATACTAATGATATCAAATAAGAAATTCCTTTAATGTTGTTTTAGGTTTTATATATCATATTGGCGGAGAAAAGGAGTAGGAAATAGAGTATGGTGATTTGAACATTTACAAGCATCGTAAGGTGGGTATAATCGTCAGGTGAATTATACCCTAATTCCATTTAGATGAATTCCATCACTTGATGTGAGTAGAGCATGTAGCTGGACATTAATAGAAAGTATTCAATTATATGTCTAGTTAGCCCCCATGGCTCAATGGATAACTAGTTCATTAACTATTTTGTCAACCTGAAAATGAGTTCTGTTGCAATTGTAACTTTAATTTTCTCCCTCTTAAAACTCTTTAATGGATCAATTGTTTCAAGTCTTGGCACCTTGCTTAGACAGTTTGACTGTTGCAAGCTGTTGTTACCCGAAGATTTTCTGCAAAGAATACTACCTACTAGATCACGGAACATAATTCGACTGTTCAAATCATGTCTTGCTTCTAATATTTGAGATGCAAGCTTGAACTTGCATGTTATGGAGCTATCTAAGAATAGGCACGTGAGATATTAGTTGATATGTCCAGTTGGAAGCTACTATTAGTCCAGCATACTTTTAAAAATGTATCTTCTATCCGTTGCTCAGTTTGAGGATCTTGGAGTCATGGACTCTAAAGGCTGGAAGGTTTAGAGTTTCCAATTATTGAACAGTCAAAGTTTTAAATAGGCTTTTGTGTATATCCTTTCTCCTAGCTAATTTTGTTATCACTTTATCATGCTTCTTAGCACCTTTATTTGATTGTAGGAATATAGAATGTTGTTCTGCATTAACAGAGGGATACAAGTTGGACCAACTAAACAAATTGAACAACTTTAGGATTTTATTAACTCTCTAGTTCTGGCTTAGATAGTTTGTATAGTGAGCCACAGATTTTTTGTAAGGTCAAATGCCATATCTTGTAATTCGTGCATCTTCTTGAGCTGTTATCAATACCACTTACTTTATCAGGAAAAAAAAAAGATTATAGAAAGTGGAGTCCAGAATGTTTTAGCTTTAGCTAAATTGATTTTTTTTTCAAGGCAGAGACTCCAGGAGAGGAATTCTTAAACCCAACAAATCATTTAAATCCACCATCTTTTTATTTGTTCAAAAGTCTGATTATAGTGATTGCCTGATAGTACCTTAAATGGTTTGCCAAGTATAAATACATATGTAGTGGGACAGTGAGTTTATATGATACTTTATATAAGCTAAGTTCAGTCTGAGCTTTCCTCCTTTCCATTCTTTTGGCATGTATTGTGGTGGATAGAGAGGGTGGAGGGCTCAAAAGTTGAATTTCATTAGATTATGAGGAATTTGTTGTATAAATTATTGGTCTCCACACTCAACCAGTTTCCTTGCTTGCTTTAATGAAACAGTATGCTCTTGGTTCTTAGTCAAGTAAATGTAATCAGGTCTGTTTAACACATAACTTGAATGTGCTTGAAAGGGAAATGTCAAACCAAGCTTTTCCACCTCAAGTACTTTAAACCTCTGGGATGTAGTGCCGCTATTTATTCTTGATCTTCTAAGGGAATAGGAGGACAACTTCTCCAAAAGTGGGTCAATGCGGTTAGACATGCCTCTAATCTTGGTGCTACTGTGGATTCCTTTGAAGGGTCCTTTTTCTTGATAAGTTCCATTAGTGGATTTTATGGAGCAGAATATCAGTCCCTTCATTTTGTGCAGAAACATGTATGTTTTTTGTCAATTCAGATGTATGCATGATTTTTGGTGGAATGGCTTTGTGCATATTTCCAGCTATTCGTTGACAGTTCATGTTGTGGGGGCTTATTGGAAAACACAGACCTGATTTAGTGTAATTGAACTAATCTGAATCATGTTCAGTTTTAAAAAAAAAAAATTTGCTCATATTGTGATTTAGTTAATAGTTACCTAGGAAATGGAACGTTTTGTCCTCTTCATCTTTTTTTAGTTTTTCTTATGATGCAATATGGGATTCAAAATTGTGAATAAGTATGAGAATATCTTAAGTGTATGTGAGTAGATATTTAATTTGTGTATCTGTCTTTTCATCTCACAGTTTTCTGGTGTCGAACAATGATGCCAGAGTCAACTGATGATTCAGAGAAAGCCAATATTAACCACGAGAGTCATGTAAAGGAAGACAGCGAGTATGTGAGGCTTGTTATAAGAAATGAAAGATCAGATGAAGTTGGAATTCCCCAATCCAAATCACAGTCCAGAAAAGAGGCTATTGTATGGTGGATCAAGGCCATGATATGGTGTATTTTCACTGTGATAATTCTGCTAGTTTCCATAAAATGGGGAGCGCCCATTTTTTTTGAGAAGGTATCATGTCTCTATCTATGTACACCATATGTCCTAATTTGGTTGGTGCACTTCATTATTTGTACGTCCAAAAAGATCGACATGTTCCCTTTTTTTTTTTTTTTGAATGGTTGACAGATTTCCATCTATAGAAACTAGTTACTTTAGCATTCCGCTTGACATAATGGGCTTACATTTGGTATAAGAGTATTTTTGCTATTTCATACATGTTTAGCTTATGTTTTAAAGGTCTCCTTCCTTTCTCAAAGGAGTTTTGGAACAAAATGAAGTGGATTAGGTAAAGGACAAGAGCTGGACTGTGAAACCAAAACAACTCATCAGAAGGTCTAACTGGATCGATTTTGCTTGATTTGTAGGCATATGGCATCCTCATATGTTGATTAAAATTGACCAATGGCATGAGATTCTTGGAGATTGGATCATGTTCTGTCAGCAGATATTACATTACAATGCATATAGTATTTTGAGGCAATAATGAATATGTAATATTTAGCCATTTGAATTGGGTATTTGCATATTAATGTGATTAATTTTATGATCTGGCCCAAAAATTATTGATAATGAAAATGGTGGTGGAGAAAGATAAAATTTACCTGTTCAGTTTCAGAAAAGAAATATATCAGTTTCAAAATGATAGTCCTGTTGTTATCAAAGTGAAAAAATAGTGTGATTTATCTCAAGATTCTCAGAGACCAAACTCTGCCTCTAGCTAACCAGTGTCATTAGTCTTGCAATGTTTATTTTGTTGTTCTTTTTCTGTTTCCTAGTGATAGAAGATGCATAAATTTGGTTCCTTGTTAATCGTTGCATTCTTAATTCTTAATTTACAGATTCTAATTCCAATCCTACATTGGGAAGCCACTGCATTTGGCCGTCCAGTTCTTGCTCTTGTACTTGTAGCTTCTTTGGCGCTGTTTCCGGTATTCCTAATTCCTTCTGGACCATCAATGTGGCTCGCTGGAATGATCTTTGGATATGGTCTTGGATTTGTTATCATAATGGCTGGAACAACAGTTGGGATGATCCTGCCATATTTCATTGGCTTGCTTTTCAGAGATAGAATTCATGTAAGATACCTTCACATCTTGTCTAGTTTATTAGTTCATTGGTCTTCTGGACTGGTATCGTAATTCCTGTATTGTACTTCATGCTGTTTTTCTGATCGCATCTGCAGCAATGGTTGAAGAGATGGCCTCACATGGCAGCTATGATTAGACTGGTGGGAGAAGGGAGTTGGTTTCATCAATTTCGTGTGGTTGCGATATTTAGGATTTCGCCATTTCCATACACAGTCTTCAATTATGCAGTGGTGGTGACAAAGATGAGGTTCTGGCCTTATTTTTGGGGATCTATTGCAGGAATGATTCCTGAATCCTTCATTTACATCTACAGGTTGATGCCCCAGACCTCACCCCTCCCTTCTTTTCCATATTTATCTGCTGATTTGCTTACTTTTTCTTCCTGCAATTTGTCTGCAGTGGTCGCCTAATCAGGACTTTTGCGGATGTGCAATATGGGAATCATCACCTGACTACAGCTGAGATTGTCTATAATGTTATTTCATTCATTATAGGAGTCGTCACTATAGTGGCTTTCACAGTCTACTCCAAGAGGACTCTGAGGCAACTTGAAAGTGAAGAAAAGAATGGCGAAGGCTCTACCTCCAACTGTGGGAAGTTAGAACTGGAGGCTCTTCCAATACAAAAATCCAAAATTCCTGGAGTTTGGTCAACTTTGTAGTAAGAGGAATGTTAACCTTGGACTTCGTCGAGGAAACTAGTGTAAATAATTCGACCTAGCGAGGGAAATGTTTTATGTCTCCCTCCTTTGTAACTAGAATTTTGCAGATGCTCTTACTGGAAAAAAAAGGAAAAAGAAAAGGTGATGTAATACTGGAAAATGAAGACAACATTTGATTAGAGAGCATGAACATCTCCCCCTTTCTCAGTGCAAAGAAACCCATGCTTACTCTTTAAAAAAATAATATATTGTTCGTCTTTATTCTTACACACTCAGAAAAACCAGAACTGTACATTTAAAGAGTAGTATGAGGTTTGTTTGGATAAGAAAGCTCAATAGCTGATGAAATGTCTTGAATTTCATTAGATCCAGGTCTGCTAGAAACACTGATGCTTTCTAGTGTTTCTGTGACCATCCTATGTTGGGTTGATGAACCAGCTTTGCCAGTATCAGCCCACTTCAGCACATTACCTTCTACATTTTCACCAAATATTCCTCTCTTAAATAGGCTTCCCATCTGGATCCAAGTGAAATATGCACATGTTCAAGAATCATCATTGTTGAATTAGAATTTTTTTTTTTCAATATATGTATAAGGGGATTAGAAATGGTAGAAGATAGGGTGTGCAAGAACTATTTACCTGTGTGACAAGAGCATATAAGGGCAAAGTACTGTAACTGCAAAGAACTTGAACAATCACACTGTCATACCACAAAATTTACATGGTCACTTTCAGCCAGAAACATATTAGTACTACTTACGGATTCTTGAAAACAAAATGTTTATGGATTTGAGGAGTTTACCCAATGATAAGTTTTGGAATAATGAAGCCCAAATCTTCCATGATGCATGATTTGAATCCATAAGTACACTGGAGAATTGTCAAATTACATAGTTTCATGTTAGAAAAGAAGAAAAGTAACTGAAGTTAAATTGAAAGAAAGAAGTGAAGTTACCCAAATCCAGACAAAGAAAGCAATCTCAAAGGAGTTTTGGAACAAAATGAAGTGGATTAGGTAAAGGACAAGAGCTGGACTGTGAAACCAAAACAACTCATCAGAAGGTCTAACTGGTATGGATTCATCTACTACTGACGACCTCTCTGAAACCTCTTGAGCCAATTCTGTTATTATGTGTTCCAATTTTGTTCCCACCAGAAGTAATAGCTGCATAAATTTGTCAAAAAAATATATATCGTTAAATGAAGTAATATGAACAGTGATGATTCATATAATCGATCCCAATATGTTGAAATGACCACTTACAACTAGAGGTAAAAATGACATCCAAAAGTAAGAGTGCCATCCTGCATATTAAACCATACATTAGTAGGAGTATTTCATTTCTCAAAGTGAAACACAAAAGTGAAAAAAATTAACAAATTAGGATTAAAAAAATCAATACCTGCAATGTTGATCAACAAAAAAAGAACGACAAAAAGCCACAAGTACCAGCTGTTGGAAATCAATTTCCAAAATTTAGCTTGATTAAACATAATTAAATATAATACCAAGTCATTATCCTATCTATAATTACTTAATTAGTATATATGTAGTGTTAATTTACCTAATTCCGACAATCTTTTTGAAATCGTGCTCCAGTGTCCGCAACATATATTTGTGAAAATCAAACTCAGGATTGGATGGAAAATGTTTCTACGAATATCATACATAAAAAAATAAAAAAATAAAAAAAGGACTGTAATTCCAACAAAATCATAGAAAATTGACAGAAATAAAGTAATTAATAAATGGAAAGAATTAATTATTGCTTACCCTGATAAATCCAGTCCGCAAGACAATATAGTCAGACTTTGTTACTGAACCATAAAATTGTTTGAAAAATGCCACCTATATTATATATTTATACACATGAAAAATTGTTAATTAATTCTAATTTTTCCAAACTATCGATCTTTAATAAATAAAATATCTTACCGTCCAATTAACGATAGCGTATTTCCTCCAACGTCTACCAGCTCTATCCATGAATGATTTAATATGGAGAATGTGCACTACACATAAAAAAAATATCATGTTAATAATTCGTTAAAAATCTACCCTAGATTTATTTCATGAAAATTACAGAAAAAATACTATAACAAATAGTGATTAAGTAATATAATTATACCATGATGTGGTCTGTCGTGCTTTCGAATTGAGTTCTCCCACAGTCTCCATTGTTGTATCTATTTAAACCAAGAAAAGAAAAGGATATAACATGATTATTTTAGTTGATTTGATACAAACATTCACACAGTGTGAGTAAGCATGTATCATTATTACAAACAACATCTTGACGACAAGTCAATTTTTAACGAAATATTCATTAGAAATTCATGTTGTTTTTAATAATGTAAATTGATAGAAATATTCTCAATGTGTTTGAAAAGGAATTAATTGTTAGTAATTATTTTCTTTGAAAAGGTACCTTAGCCCCTCCAAGAACCATGGTGGTGGCACAGAAAATCACATGTGTGACTGCCAATACAAATATGAAAATGTGCAGTTGATGCAATGCCTCCAACGATATTAGTGGAACTTTTCCCTACAAAAAAAAAATTCAAAATTATTACTCCAAAAAACACAAATTAATTAATTAACATTTCATCTAAAATTTATAATTGAAATAATAGTTTTACATTTTTCCTTAGAAAAGGAAAATAATTATCAACATATAAATATTACCTTATGACGACTACAATGTTCTACACCGCTAGATCCAGATAAAAGATGTCTCCCTGTGACAAAATGACTAGAAGTAGATGATTCTTTGTGCTTGCATGGAAGCATTGTTTTTGAAACATTTTCAGGAACACATATTTTGCTTATTAGCCCTTGGGACACCGTTAATAGCAATGAAATAAATCCCAAAAGCATCAATTCTGCAAATTCAATACAAAAACCAAAATAAAAATGAATTTTCAATTTGTTTTTCAAAAAAAGTTTGGAAAATTCAGAATGCGTCAAACCTTCTTTTAATTTCTGGAGGGCCTTGAACAGGGCATCTTGATTCTTATCCGTGAAGAACTGTGCGTAACACAATAATATACTATTACCATTTGATAGCTTGAGTAGCAAATCACATTTGACATTTGAATAATATATGATACGAACTAGGAGTGATAAGGTAAGGAAATTAAGTATCAACCTTTCCAAGACGATGAAGGCCACGTTCAGCAGCAAGTGAAATGAGAACGATGATGAAGCAGACAAGGGCGACCACCCATGTTGGTGTATACTCCAGAGACTCAGAGTTTTCCGCCATTTTTAAACCTTAATGCATGCCTTGATGAATTAAAAGACTTTTGCAAATGCATAGCATTATTATAAGGGAAATTGTACTATGGACATGCATATTTCAAGTTAAGGCAAAGTATAAGTGTCAGGAAAGGAAATTAAAGTACGTAAAAAGTTATCAGTGATCACCAAGCAAAGAACAAACGTTTTCTCAATTGGAACTTGACCCTTTTATTATTCTTTTGCTGTAAAATTGAGAGTTTAATTTGAGTACTTTCCAACTCCTTAGTGGTATTTGATTGAGGATAAATTACACAAATACACGTTTTATATTTTTATAATTTCATATAATTTTAACTATTTAAATTAATTATAAAAATCTCAACTTTTTCTTTTCTCTCATCAGTCCATTGATACAATTCTCATGCCGTAAATATCACCCCCAAATGACGCCTATTTCTTAGGCATCAGTTTCCATCACTTCCATATTTAATGCATTGATTCCTTTTAAACTTATACTCTAATTAAAACTCAAACAAACAAAAGAAAAATGAAGTCTCAGAAAAAAAGGAAAAAAAATCAGCAAAAAAGTCAAAGAAACCTGTTGAAGTTGCAACACGACCTCCATTGTCAATGGTTTCAATTTTTGTTAGTTTTGTTGTATTTTGTTGATACAAATATAGTATAAACACTATTTTGTTGACTTTTACACCCGCGTCTAATTGTTATTGTCTTTTTTTACAATAATGTATCATCAAGTATATGTTTTTATTAATGTATTTTCTTTTGTATCAATTATTTATTGTATAATTAACATAACAAATCTTGTGAGTTGTATCAGTGATTAATAATCAAACATGTTTTTTTTTTCATTTTTTTATGAACATTGTATCAATTTTTATGCATACTATGTGTACGTTGTATCAACATCACATTGTTGGTATTTAATTGATATATCAATAATGTTTGTTTCCTTTGGTGTATAAATATTGTATCAACACGCATAATGCTGTTTGAACATTGCAAAATCTCAATTTTTGTTGCATCAGTATTATACTATTTCTATCAATAGTTTAGTTACTGATATATTCTGCAATGAAAGTTTTGTTTTTGAAACATAACACCTCATTGTGTGTGTGAATTATGTATCAACAATATAGTCATTGTATCAGCAATACAAGTACAAAGGTATCAATTGTATCAAGTATATACTATTTGTATCAACCTTTTGTAATCTTGTTTATTATCAACACTAATACACAGTTCAATAAATGTTGCACTATTTGGCATACATCAACAAGTTGCAAGCAAAGTTGTTGATACACCGTTGATTACTCATTGTTCATGACCTGTGTGTTTTATCGAATTTCAACACAATTCATAGACCCATTCATTGTATCAACAGTTTGTAACTCCCTGTCTGTCAAATCAACAGTATCAATATACCAAAACCTGATTCCTTTTTCTTTACTTCGACGTATAGCATTACACCCATGTTATTGCGAATTTTATCACATGGTGTTTGGAGAACCTGATTCCTTTTTCTTTACTTCGACGTATAGCATTACACCCATGTTATTGCGAATTGTGATTGGCGATGAATTTTCTACCACGACATACTTGATCAACAACTTTTTTCTCTGTTCATCCACCCCCAACTTGACAATAATGACTGCTTTCAGATTAACAAATGATATATTCTCTTCGTCAACTATTTCATCACTCTTATACCTTATGTATACAACATCATTTTCCTAAATTCCTGAATGTCGCAGCAGGATTAATACATATTCATGCCGCTGGAATCTGTAAAAAAAAATCATGACGTGCTCTTAAATTTTTTTTTTGTATCTCCTCGTCAAACTTTTTTTTTAAAAAAAGAATTGAAATATCTATTTGTTACGCATACATAGCTATTTAACTGAAACTATAAAAACGTTTAAACGTGATTATAGGGATTAGTTTTTAATTATAGTAACAACTCCTTTTTTAATGCAAATAATTTATTTACTACCTAAAAATTCGCTTTGTCTCAATCCACAACTCATGTATCGTCTGGGTACTAAAAAAATGAGATTTTCTGTAATTTTAAAAAAAATCGAGACTATATAAAATTAACGATATAAAGTATGTAATTTATATAATTTATCATTTGATTAATTCAAATTTTTTCCAGAAGTAAATAGAAGTCTCATCTGAATAATATTATATGCTAACTAATTAAAAAGGGTTGGATTATATCAAAAGAACTTCTACCAGAAATGATGGTGTATAATAAAGCATATTTTTCCTTTAATTTGCACCAATCTTTCTAAAAGGTGGTTGTCTAGAGAAAAAATAAATGACACATTTGTCTCGCTTAAAACAAAGGCCTAAGGTACTATCTCCCGTCTCATAGGTCGTCATGATAATTTAAGTGTGTAGTTAACTTAACAAGTTTACAAGAAAATTTATACCTTCTCCCAAAATAAAAATTGGTTCACATAAGTCATCCCGTGATTGTAAAATATGGACATAAAATTAAATAGATCACAAATAGAAAAATATATCATTCTTTTATTATAGTTAATGTTAAAAAAATTCAAAAAGAGCAAACATTTGAAACATAATAAGGCAAAAATAGCTATAATTTGCTAAAATTATGATTTATAGATACATATTATAGGAGAGAGGCGAGCGAGATTGAGAAAGGGAGGAGAGCGGCGAGCGAGATTGAGAAAGGGAGGAGAGCGGCGAGCGAGATCAAGAGAGGTGAATAATATATATATATTTGTCAAATTGTATATGTATATTTGTTAAATAATTGTATGTATGTAATTAATATTATATATATATATATATATATATATATATATTTGTATATTTGGCAAGCGAGATTGGGAGAGGAATGAGAGAGGCAAGTGAGATCGAGAGAGGGAGGAGAGAGGGTAGAGTGGAGAGAAGCGAAGTGTATATGTATATCTGTTGAGTTGAATATATATATATATATATATATATATATATATATATACGCAACTGATATACATATGTATTTGTATATCTAGCAAGAGACTGGAGAGAGAGGAGAGAGATGAAGAGAGAAGAGAGAAAATATTAATAAAATTCTAACTATAACTATAAATTACAACTTTTTCAAAGTATAATAATATAATGTAAATGCATATCATATATTTGTCTAATTACGTAATTTACCCTTAAAAATATATATGCCTCATAGTAACAAAAGAGAAATCAATTTTTAAAATAGGATGAAAAATATCTCTTGAGCGTTTCAAAGGATGAAAATGAAGAGGGTATAAATACATTATTGTTTAAGAATATTTCTTTTCCACATTAGATTATTACATGTTGTAGCTTGTGCTTTGTTTTTGAAATTATAATTATCCCATTTTAAAGACACTTGTTCATAGGTATATTTGAACAGCATGACATTTAAGAAATTTTATTTACTTTAACTATATATTTAATTTAACTCTAAGCAAATATAAATAATTTTGACATATTTATCACATGGTGTTTGGAGAGCTTTTACGTAAATTTATATACATAAGCAGTGAAATAATTTGTTTGAAAAAAAAAAACATGCACAAACTCAAACATTTGATGTTATATTTGGTCTAGAAACAAGTATTGCGTGAACTATAATTACATACATTTGATTATAAACTCAAAATTTGTAATACAGATATTATTTTTGTACGCTTTGGTATGTCTAGTAAAATTTAAAATATGACTTTACTTTTAAAATTAATAAATTTAAATGAATGTTGATGAAGAATTTAAGAAACTATTTTTCTTGTGTACAAATCACTATTGAATAAAATTGCAGAATTCAGCGGTTTGTCATAGTTTTAAACAGATAAACTACGCAATAAATATTTTATTCAAACAAGATTTAAAATTAACAAAAGTAACAAAATTTTCGTTTTATAATCTCCGTCAAATCTAGTTAAAAATAATTTTGTTGAATACAAGGATGAAGTAGTATCTGCTAGACTAGTTAAGCCTTCCACATGAAATAAATTAGCATATTTTGATACCACTAACCCGACTATCTACCTCATATGTAATTAATCTCGTCTCTAAATAATAATAATAATAATAATAATATCATTGTAAGTTACTTGTGCATCATCTTTAATGTAAACCATACACTGTATAAACTAATAGACCCAAACTTTAATTACAAAAATATCTAAGGATTTGATTTAATTAATTTGAGTAAGAAAATTCGCTTGGAATAAATACAATATATATGTGGCTGAATGCATAAGAAAAATTAAATCATTGCATAATTAGTGTACTATTTATGATACTACCGGTAACTATAATCATTAATGCAATAATTATGATGAATGTCATAACATATATAATTATTCTAATTTCTTATTCTTACATGTCTTTGAGTATTCAAGACCAGACTTATCAAAAATAGCTAAATCTTCATCCATCAAGGGTTTAAACGGTCCACCCAATGCTGGCAGCTTCCAAATTTCTATAGCGTATAATAATTTCTTATCTAGACCACAATGACAATCGAAAGCTATATTCTCTGTTTTCGTAGGGACATCTTCAGAATTTTTTTACAAACTAACCTTCTTCATAATGCTACACACAGCATCGTGTTCGTGTTTGATTTTTCTACCTTCTCTTAGCACCTTCACTATAAATTCATTAAGACAGTATTCTTTCATAATCTAGTACACAATTTTATTATTGTCTCTGTCGCTTCTTTCTTCATCAAAACGAAAAGTTTTCTTGAGCTCAATTACAAATCCTTTCTTATCTATAATTTCTTTACTCTCGTCCTTTCCATTTGCTACCCCCAACAATTGATATGTTGATGTTCTTACCCTTCTTAGATTTTTTTTTCAACTTAGTAAAGAAATAGTTGACATGATCATTACCCGTCCTCTCTTCACTGCATAATAATTCTTGGAATAATTCACCTGACTTATTGTTATTGTACAAATCTACATATGAAATATCATGAAATTCAATGGGCATTCAATAAGCGAATTTCTTTAAACATCTTATGAGATCTTCATCATTATATTTCATATTCCTACTGTATTTATTTTTTTTTAAAAGAAGAATCTGAAAATAGAGTAAATTTTAAATTAAAATTAAAAAAGACAAAACTTAAGAAGATGGAGAAATATTCTAAAGCAAGAAAATACCTTTTAATATATATATATATATATATGAAATAATGACATTAATGACTAGTATTTCCTAAAATGTGTAGGAAACTAATTGGAGTTGTAAAAACAAATTTGGAAAACTCATTCCTTGTTCGAACGGACACTATTCGGTAATTTGTGTCATTTCTTTAACTTTCCAATCATTATTTCCATATTTATTTTACATTGTTTGGAATGGGAAACAATTTTTTTTTTTATTTTAGTTGTAGTTAAAATAAAATAAAATTACACATTGTGTGCATCTTCATCTTCTTTCTGGCTCGCCGGTCCAAGACCCCTTTTAATTGACCCTTGTTAAACCATAGTGGTTCATTTTTACTGAACCGGCTAAACACTCCACGAAGCACCAACACTCGCCGGGAAGGATCTATCAATACAGTCAGATCCATCACCTTGTTGCTTGCATTTTGCCGGAACAGTTGTAAATATGCTGCGTCTAAGGGCTTTTCGCCCGACAAATGACAAGATCGTGAAGATTCAGATGCATCCGACGCATCCTTGGCTTGTCACCGCTGATGCGTCTGATCACGTCTCCGTTTGGAATTGGGAGCATCGCCAGGTTTTTCTTCTCATGAAAAGTTTTCGCTATTTTGCTTTCTGTTTGTTGAATTGACAAATCTAAGTTGGTTGCCAGATTATTTATGAACTGAAACCTGGAGGTGTTGATGAGCGGCGTTTGGTTGGTGCCAAACTGGAAAAGCTTGCCGAGGGTGAATCAGGTTAGTGTGCTTATTTATTTTTTTGCTAGTTATTGTTAGATTGACATGTCAATAGCATCAAAAATATGCTTCAATGGCAAACTATTGGGGTAGGGTATATGCGTCATCTTAAATTGATTCAATTTTTGCTGATGGTCAGCTTACTCTGAATTTTTGCTGATGGTCAACTCGGGTTAGGGACTGCCAATGTGGGATAATATAGGATGGTAAGATAAAACAGGTAGAATTTAGATTGACATGTCAATGATATGCATAAATGTAGTGATGAACTCAACAATCAAAAGAAAACTTAGCAGGTGAACTCATTGTTATGCTGCAGATTGTGTAATGATAAACAAATTGGGAACTGGGAAGTGAGTAGTAATATAAGATTCTGCGCTACGGTTTGCAAAATTCAAGTTAGTGGAAAAGCTAAAATACTGCTAGTACAAAAAGAAAAGTAATTAAAGATAGTATCTACGGGAGTAATAGAAAAATCAAACTCTAATCAGAGAATTTAGTAGTTCAGTTCTGATTCAGTGGTTTATTGATACGGTGTCAGATAGACAATTACTTGATAAGGTGAGTGTTGACACAGACCTAAGTCAAATCTCGAAAGTTTGTACTAAAATTTTAGGTGCAACACTTTGGTAGTAAGAGCAAGCAATGGCATTGGAAGAAATTTGGGCAAGTCTTAGCTCCTTGTATTTTAGCATCTGTAGGAAAGTTCAGGTCGAGCTTGCCCCATGCGAGATGCAAATACAGCAGAGCATGATATTTCTCTTGAGATTAGCATAGCCTCATTTGTGGGCATGGCACTCTATAAAGGAGATCTATTATATTGTTGGGGGTAAAATATCCTTTTTCTAATAATTGTTATGCATGGACCAACTTGCACATCCCTTGACTAATTATCGACGCTTATACTATCCTACAACTGTATAAAGAATTCTCTGAGCTCAGATCAATTCTTTTGTACACTTTTTGGTCATATTCTTTTTGACTGGTTGTATAAATTTAAGAGGGATCTTTTCATATGCTCAGTCTGTGTCCTTGCTGACCTGTGTATTATATACAGTAAGTAGAGAAACCTTAGTCTGGCCATTTTAAAGAGGAATAACAATTAGATTAAGATTTGGCTTTTCACTGGTCCATTAACTATGATAATTCCAAGGTACTTAAAATAGTCTAACTATGATAATCTTTTCAATACTGATAAGAACGAAATGAATGTCAACCTATCCCCAGTCAATTTGATATTGAGGCATAGTATTGATGTACCTTGGAAGTAATTTGACGTATGGCTTTATGATATAAATGGTACTTTTGGAAGGTCAATAGCCAAAAAAAGGGTGGGGCTTTCGGAGGGAAGAGAACAACATTCTTGTCAACTAAGTTGCTCGGAATCTCCAAAAATGTTGCCGCACCCTTGTCGGATCCTTCAAAAATACACTATTTTTGGAGGATCCGACACGCACCCGTCGACATTTTTGAAGAGTCTGAGCAACATAGCTTGTCAATATCAAAATTTCTTGAATGTGCGAGAATCCAAGATTCATGAGGAAGTTGCTTTGACTATTGAGAGACTGATGTATGATTTTCTTTAAGAGGTGATACATTAACATATTAGTTAAGTTGGAATAAGGAAGGAAGCCTTATGAAAGGTATTGCCGTCTAAAGTAATAGAACTTGATATCCTTCAGCTGTTCAGCATGAACTGATATGCACTAGAAGTTATGTTCATAAGAAGTGGTGGATGTTGAAAATGAGTAGTCTCATCCTACATCATTTCATTGGTAAGGAGGGTATGAGCTGGTGATGCTGTTTGTGTTGAGATGCTAGATTCTGGTGGCTTGGGTTAGTGGTGCTGGTTAAATGTATATTCACTCTATGAATTTGAGTCTTTTAAGGTTGTAGTAAATCAGTGAGAATTGGATCACGGACTCACAGTATTGAACAAATTGTTCATTTGACTGAGGCACGACATACATTGTGGGTTGTGTGCTAACTAATCCTATAGGAGTCCATAATTTTGCACATTGGCTTACTTTATTCATGTTAATGAACTATATTGCATGTCACTTTTCAAATCAGTAGTCCTTTAAGATATCATACAGTCCATAGTCATCTATCCTTATAAACTTCTCTTTATATTTGAATGCAGAGCCTAGAGGGAAACCTACAGAAGCCATACGAGGTGGGAGGTAATTGATGCTTACCTTGGACTTCCATATTTTTCTAGCTTCCTTAGTGTCTTTGTTGAATCTTACTATGCAATTCTGGTGCATGGTTCAAGTGTAAAGCAGGTTAGCTTTTACGATGATGATGTACGCTTTTGGCAACTCTGGCGTAATCAGTCTGCTGCTGCAGAGTCTCCAGCAGCTGCTGGTCATGTCACTTCAACTTTTACCTCTCCTGCTGCGTCAACCAAAGGGCGCCATTTTCTTGTTATTTGTTGTGAGAACAAAGCTATTTTCTTAGACTTGGTGACGATGCGTGGTCGCGATGTACCGAAGCAGGAACTTGATAACAGATCACTTCTATGGCAAGTCTTAAATCCATTAATTTCTTTTTTGTGTTATCCAGCATTTTGGACTTTTACGGTTCTTAACGAATTTAATCTTTTTGAATCTGCCCAAAAGTTAAACTATCTTTTTGCTACTTTTAAGAGTTAAGACTACCATTTCCTAGGAAATTGTTTTCTGGGCTATTATTTGATTGAATAAGCGTTGCCAACTTCCACTCTAGTTATGGCATCTCAAGTTTGTCTTACTTAATCAACAGTTTACTTAATCAACAGTTCACCAAATGTACTCACTGTCCTACCTTTTAGTCATTGCAGAAATTGCTCTTCAGTTCCTTCCTGTAGGCTAGACTCTATTTTATATTATTCCTAAATATAATCCAATTTAGCATCCATAGGATACAAAGACAATACAAAAACAGGGAGCTCATGTACACTGCTTTTATTCCTATCTAAATTCAAGGAGCTTACCAAATCCCAAAAGCATAAGAGCATTATTTATGTTACAATGGTTACATCAAGCGCTCATGTACAATGCTTTTAGTCCTATCTAAATTCAAGGAGCTTACCAAATCCAAAAGCATAAGAGCATTATTTATGTTACAATGGTTACATCAAGCAAAACGACTAATAACTATCTAATCTTTGATGCATGAAGTGGAGTTGAGAGCCCATTAGAACATCTCGGATCTCTGGAAAGTTC
>DF357429.1:124015-148588 GCA_000787875.1 Solanum virginianum | reverse complement strand
GCTGTATTAAAAGGCATCAAGGGGATGCGAGATAGTTACAAAGAAAATAGATGATAACTCCAGAATTGAAAAAAAAAAAAGAGGACAAAAAACAAAAAAAAAACAACTGAGATCTGGGAATTAAACCTATGGCAAAAACTCTAAGTTGTTGAGCTAATAAAGTCTACAAGGGAAATCACATCATTTACCGGGGATAGTTGCTTCAGCTATAAAGATTCACTAGACTTTTAGATTTCAAAGAACAGAAGGAGTTGAAGTCCCATCAAATCTTTTTTGTGCAGAGAATCAGCCATAAGAGATTGAGAATCACATCTATCTTTTAGACTTCGAAGGTTTGTTAGGACCCAGAAAATAATAATAGATCTTGATTGTGAAAAGTTTGTATCCAGTTTTTATGATTTAACCCAGAGAGCTTAAGTAAATTTCAGTCTACAATAAGTACTTCAACTTGAAGAAGGATGTCCTCTATCTAACAACTTAAAACATTTTTTTTGAACGAGGAACAGCTTAAATGCTTAGATGTGGCGGTTCACACATTTCAAAAAGTGGACTTAGGTTCTCTTGACTCTTGAGTGTTTCTTGCATTGGTAATTCATTTGCTGTTAATGAAGCAAATAATTTGTCAGGACAATGTTGGTTTCTCCATCAGAAAGAAATAAGGGAAAAAGGGAAACATCTATCTAAGGTGGCTTGCGTTGTTCTGTACCTTGTTCACTTTTTAGTTAGTACATTTTAAAATGAAACTAGATCACAGAAAGTTATCATTCTCAAAAAATGAAACTGGATTACAGAAGTATATATGTTTTCTCTCCATCCATTCAACAACTGAATGTTTCTTGTGTTTCCCTTCCTCGATATGTAAATCGAGAGAAAGAAACTGAATTGTTGTAACGGAGAATATGGGAATTTTACTCCCCCCCAGACCCCACTTGTGGGATTTCACTGGGTATATTGTTGTTGTTGTACTCTTGAGATTTGTTACTGTAAACAGAATTGCTGGAAGTGACAATTCTGTGTTCTTGTTTAATTTACACAAACGAATGAACTGTTGCACTTCTTATATTTTCTGTTTGATATCTCATTGCAATTTCTTTTGCTAACATGTATATGCAGTCTCTACTAGTTTCTGGTGGTAACGACGGACTGCTTGTACTTTGGAGTGCAGACAACGCTCTTGATTCAAGAGAGCTTGTTCCTAAGCTCAGCTTAAAAGTATCTTCTTATTCCTTTAGTTTTCTATCCTTTTAAATTTCTACTGCAATTATAATTACACCAAGTAAGATTTTCAATTGTCCTTGCTAAAAGCACAAAATGATATTCGACCAAATAAACAGGGCTGGTGTTCCATTTGACTTAAATGCATCATTTACGATCTTGTAGTTTGTAGTATTTTGATGAATTTCATGGCTGCTTCTGGCGAGGTACTTGTTATGCTTCCAGTGGATATTTAGATCCCTTTGTAGTTTGTAGTATTAGATGGGGAGACCACCCACCACACACACAGAGAGAGGGACATGAGGAGGAAGCATAAACAAACCTAGTGTATTACTATTTTTTGGTCTGCTTCTGTATATGGGTGTTTGTTGCCCTAACTTCAATAGAACTTCTTACTCTATCCAAAAAAAAATACACGAGTATTAAAAGTTTTAAGGAGTTGACTAGAAAGACTGGCCATCTGGTGCCCAACCCTGCCTATTTTAACACCAAAACAGCATTTTATTAGAAGTCTCTATATTTCACAGCATTCAAGTTCATTTTATATTTCAAAAATTTACTCTATTATTTTCCATTTCATTATTAACCACTTGTTCCTTTCTTACGGATTGTATCTGGAAAATCAATGATAGATGAAAGTTGATTGAACTGCAAGTCCTTGCATGATTTTTATCAAATCCATGAAGCTTTTCTTGATCTTCCAATGTTACACTTAATAGGCTCATGATGGTGGGGTTATTGCTGTAGAGCTCTCCAGAGTGATTGGTAATGCACCACAACTCATTACTATTGGTGCTGATAAAACATTAGCAATCTGGGACACCGTCTCCTTTAAGGTATGGTACTAGATCTCTTGGATTGTTGCTTTACAGAGCGGATATAATTCTGATTATACTAATTTCATTCCAATTGCAGGAATTACGTCGAATAAAACCTGTTCCAAAACTAGCTTGTCATAGTGTAGCATCGTGGTGCCACCCACGGGCTCCCAATCTTGATATCTTGACGTGTGTCAAAGATTCCCATATATGGTAGGCATACTTCACACACCTCCCTTGGTTGAACATTGTTAACTACTGCTTGAAATATTCCCTCTTTGGGCAGAACATGATACTCTGTTGCAACTTTGCAGGGCCGTCGAGCACCCCACCTATTCTGCTCTTACAAGGCCATTGTGTGAACTTTCTGCTCTAGTACCTCCACAACTACTTGTCTCTCACAAGAAGCTGAAGGTGAAACTAACATATATAAACAACGTGGTTTATCTTAACATTTTCCTTTCTGTATATCTTGTCTTTCAAATCTTACCTATTTTTACATATGCAACTTCTTAAGTTTTAGAAGATTGATAATGTGAAGTGTTAAATCTACACTATCATGGCAGGAAAATGAATAACCAATAAATGTTTATTATTTTAGGACGAGCAAAGCCTTCCTGTTTGAAGTTTGGCTATTGTAATAGAAAAGTGATTTTTGCAGCATCTCTTTTATAAGAAGAATTTATTCTAGGTTCTTCGACTCGATAATTTTGAGGATTGTTTACACACTCTATCATACTTATAGGGTTGACATTCTATATTTCGACTTTTTGAAGATGACTTGACTAAAGTCTTTTTATGTTTTTCTCTGTCTTTTAGGTTTATTCTATGGTTGCACATCCTTTACAGCCACACCTTGTAGCCACTGGAACCAATATTGGCATTATTCTCTGTGAATTTGATCAGAAGTCTCTTCCTCCTGTGGCAGTACTGCCAACACCAACAGAAAGTCGTGAACATACTGCTGTCTATGTAGTTGAAAGGGAATTGAAGCTGTTGCAGTTTCAGTTATCCAACACCACTGCTCCAGCACTTGGAAGTAATGGATCTTTGAGTGACACAGGAAGGTTCAGAGGAGAGATTCCTGAACAACTCTATGTCAAACAAACCAAAAAGCATATTACTACCCCAGCTCCGCACGATTCATACTCAGTTCTTTCTGTCAGCAGTTCTGGGAAGTAAGTGGTTCGCAGACATCAGGCTTGGCATAGCAGCCGGCGTGTATTATCCTCAATTTTATTTCAATTTGTGGTGTTGCCTCATATTGTTAGTTAAAAGCCTCATCCATTCTCTCTATTATGCTTTTCTAAGTTGCACTGGCCGGTTTTACAAGGTTTTGAGTGGGTAATGTTATGCAGGTATCTAGCAATTGTATGGCCTGATATTCCTTACTTCTCTATCTATAAAGTCAGTGATTGGTCAGTTGTTGATTCTGGAAGCGCAAGGCTTTTGGCTTGGGATACTTGTCGAGATAGGTTTGCTTTGTTGGAATCTGCACTTCCTCCTAGAATTCCTATCATTCCAAAAGGTTCATCTAGAAAAGCGAAGGAAGCTGCTGCAGCTGCAGCACAGGCAGCAGCAGCTGCTGCTTCTGCTGCTTCTTCTGCTACTGTTCAAGTTCGTATATTACTGGATGACGGGACATCAAATGTATTAATGAAGTCGGTGGGAAGCCGGAGTGAACCAGTTATTGGCTTGCATGGAGGGGCATTACTTGGTGTGGCTTATCGAACTTCTCGAAGGATTAGTGCTGCTGCTGCTACAGCAATTTCAACAATTCAATCTATGCCATTATCAGGCTATGGAGGTACTTCTGTATCTTCATTTAGCACTATGGAAGACAGTTCTCAAAAATCTGCAGCTGAAGCAGCACCTCAGAACTTCCAATTATACAGCTGGGAAACATTTCAACCTGTGGGTGGTCTTCTTCCTCAACCAGATTGGACGGCATGGGATCAAACAGTTGAGTATTGTGCTTTTGGGTATCCGCAGCACATTGTTATATGTTCCTTGCGTCCACAGTTTAGATACTTGGGGGACGTTGCAATTCCTTATGCCACTGGGGCAGTTTGGCAGCGAAGGCAGTTATTTGTTGCTACACCTACTACCGTTGAGTGTGTTTTTGTGGATGCCGGGGTTGCACTTGTTGATATAGAAACAAAACGACGAAAAGAGGAAATGAAACTTAAAGAGACACAGTCAAGAGCTATTGCTGAACATGGAGAATTAGCATTGATAACAGTTGACAATCAACAATCAAATCCACAAGAGAGGATAGCATTGAGACCTCCAATGCTACAAGTTGTGCGGTTGGCTTCTTTTCAGCATGCTGCCTCCATTCCTCCATTTCTGTCATTACCTAGACAGTCAAAAGTTGATGGTGATGCATCGAGTGTCCTCAAGGAGATGGAAGCTCGTAAAGCTAATGAGGTGGCAGTTGGTGGTGGTGGGGTTGCAGTAGCTGTCACTCGTTTTCCTGCAGAGCAGACACGTCCAGTTGGACCTCTTGTTATTGTAGGCGTTCGAGATGGTGTTCTTTGGCTAATTGATCGATATATGTGTGCTCATGCAATATCCCTTAGCCATCCTGGTATCCGTTGCCGATGTTTGGCAGCTTATGGAGATGCTGTAAGTGCTGTAAAATGGGCCAGTCGACTTGGCAGAGAACATCACGATGATCTGGCGCAATTTATGCTTGGGATGGGTTATGCTACTGAAGCACTTCATTTACCTGGAATATCCAAGAGATTAGAGTTTGATCTGGCCCTGCAGAGCAATGATTTGAAAAGAGCACTTCAGTGCCTTCTAACAATGAGCAACAGCAGAGATATTGGGCAAGAAACTGTTGGATTGGATCTGAATGATCTTATGAACATGACAAAGAAGAAGGAAAATGTTGTTGAAGCTGTTCAAGGAGTAGTTAAATTTGCCAAGGAGTTTATGGAACTCATTGATGCTGCAGATGCTACAGCACAAGCTGATATTGCTCGCGAAGCTCTTAAAAGACTAGCTGCTGCTGGTTCTATAAAGGGAGCCCTACGAGGTCAGGAATTACGAGGCGTTGCTTTACGGCTTGCAAATCATGGGGAGTTAACACGACTTAGTGTACGTCGCTTTATTCTGATTTTGTTTCCAATTGGTTTTATTGACACGACTCTTTCTCTTTTCCAAGTAAATCTACTTGACAGGGTACCTAGTAGCTCGTTGTATTGATTTTTCTCAAATAAACACTTAACAACGCAAAACATAAAAGCTACAACTAGGTTAGGACTCATTGAGTGTCCTAACTTAACAGTGGGGTCGAAAATTAGCTAAGTAAATCATGAATGAGCTGCCTCTAAAATGTGACCTATCCATTGACCAACACTGGACCATAGCTAGTACTTCAATTCAGGGCAGTGGCATAAGTGTGTCCCACTACCAGGATCAAACTGGACATTATAGTTACACAGACGAATAGCTTGATTATGTCTCCATTGTCATCTTCTGGTAGCTTGATCACAAATGTGGACATAGAATGTCCCCTGCTGCTTTTCTGCTTTTGTTTCAGATCCTCACATACATTTGAAATTTACTAACTGGCTGTTCGCTCCTTTATACCTTTTCCTTTGATAATAATTTTCCCAAGTCTGAATTTATCATCTATGCTATCAGATTTAAATTAATATAACCTAGAAGATTAACATTGATTTACATTTCTGCATCGTATTATTTTCCAATGCTTCTTGGTCTTAAGGTATCAAGAGAGCAGTCAAACTCAAAGGATCATTCAGTTTTTCTGCTTCTAGTTTGTTCTGTCATCCCCCTCCACTCGTCTCTGCTAACATGATGGGATTTCCTTGTGAAATTTGTGATCGATTGGATCAGTTGCATGACAGGGTTCAGTGTATATTTACTAAATAATTTTAAGAGATAAATTTCCTCATATAGTGACAACATAAATCTTTTGCAGAACTTGGTAAACAACTTGATATCAGTTGGTGCGGGGAGGGAGGCTGCATTTGCAGCTGCACTTTTGGGAGACAATGTACTTATGGAAAAAGCATGGCAGGAAACTGGGATGCTTGCTGAGGCTGTATTACACGCACATGTAAGCTTGCATTTTCGAGATGTTTAAATTGTGTTTCACCTATGAGTAGTGCTTCAATTAGCAGTCTCCATCTGCTGCTTTAGATTTGATCTCTTGATTTAGCATTTGTTACTTATGGTCTCATTTTTTCAGGCTCATGGGCGACCTTCAATGAGAACCTTGGTCCAGGCATGGAACAAAATGTTGCAGAAGGAGATGGAACACACTCCATCAACGAAAACTGATGCTGCAGCTGCATTTCTGGCCTCTCTCGAGGGGCCTAAGCTCACGAGCTTGGCAGATGCTGCAAAGAAGCCACCAATTGAAATACTGCCACCTGGTATGGCATCTCTATACGGTCCTAATCCTGGTCAAGCCAAACCTCTTTTGGGGAAGCAGGCCTTGCCACAACCTGGCAAACCACTACTTCTGGAAGGATCTAAAACAACAGCTCCAATTGGTTCTGTTCCGGCTGGAAGCAACACAGCTGCAACGTCAGAATCAGGTGTTCCTCCTAAATCAGAAAATGGGGCTTCCACTACACCAGAATCAAGTAATCCACCTGTCTCAGACCCTGGCGCTGCACCTGCATCAGAGACTGGTGCTGCACCCGCATCAGAAACTGGCGCTGCACGCCCGACAGAGACTGGCACTGCACCCGCGACAGAAACAGGCTCTGCACCATCCACAACAGAAACTGGTGCTGTACCACCTGCGACAGAAACTGGTGCTGCACCCGCAACAGAAACCGGTGCTGCACCTGCGACTGAAACCGATGCCGCTCCTGCAGAATCAAGTGCAACCCAATCAAACTCGGATGCTTCACTTGCTGCTAGAGCAGTTGTGCCTGCTGCACCAGCATCAGATGAAAAGACATCAGACTACCTGGCCTTGGTCCAATCAACATCAGCTGCTGTAGAACCAACTATAACTGGTGCAATTGTTCCATCAACTTCAGCCACGGGTCCACCCCCTGCACCAGATAATAAGAAACCAAGTTCTACTGATGAACTTCTAATGATTGATTTTTCTTGACGTGCTCTAACTGCAAGCTCACCTATCCATGCAGATTCTCTGTCATACTAGTGGTATGGATTCCTTTCACTACATTCCTAATGTGGAGTAGAATATCTATACTCGTTTTATATGCTTAAACCACTACACATGCTGCGTTGAATCTGCGAGTTGATAGGATTGTTATATTATATTAGGTGTTAGTTTTTTTGTTTATATAAGTTTGTCCTGTATGTTCCTTATTCTTTGATTTGGTGGAATTTTGCCAATCCACATAATCTTGTGTTCCATTTTCCTTGATTTTATAGCCTTTTTGTTTTCTTGTAATTTGGTTGTATTTGTACCCATCATTTCGTGCTGCGGCTTCCTTTTTCCCTTTTTCCTGTTTCTTTTTTCTTGGATGTACATTTTTATTTGGTTTAAATTATTATGTATAAACATGCTCTTGTGACTCTTTGTTCCGGGGCTTTGGCATACTCTTCAGCAGTATATTGCTTCTTCTATCCTCACCGTCTGTTTCGTGGTATTCAAGTTATACCTCCAGATTTTGATTTTATAACCATAACATGTGGTTTGAAATTCGAACCAGTCATATAATAAAATGAAAAAAAATAAGAGTGACATCGTCAAAATTTTGGATGGGGAAGTTTCTATTTAAGTTTCAGAACTTATCAACATTTTCGTGCCTTTTGTCAAGTTTGACCAGTAGTTAGTCTCCAATAAAAGAAAAGGCAGTAGGTTGGAGTTTTAAAATGGCCTTCAGTTTTGAATCCTTATGGTATGTCTTCCAACTAACATTGCACTAATTTCTTGCGCTGTGATGAAAAAATAGATTTCAAACGTTGAACGCTTGAATGTGAGTAGGATTTTGTTTTTTTTATTTGAACCAAACGATCAAACCATAAAACTCGAGTTCTCACCTAATTTATTACATTTGAATACTTTCTCATCTGTCGGATAAAGAAAATTATCTTGCACTAATTTCAGATATTAATTTGGTCATGTGATTCTCTTTTTCTACTTTAAATAAAGTTATGTGATTATAATTTATAATAACAAAGTTTCGTGTTTTAGAAATTTAGGCAATTCAAATATCTTAGAATCAATCTCTTGATTCTAAAATAATTATAATCTTTGATCATTTGTTTCCATATTTTAGACGATCAATGTTGCGAATCATCTGCCAATGGCGATTTGCGTTTACCAAAAAGAGAGAAAAATCTTCATTCCTAATGGGACGTAATGTAGATGTGGCCCGGGGAATAGAAGTAAAGTGGTTCAATCCAACTCAGTAACTTTGATTCAAATTCTATAGTTCTCTCAAAAAATAAAATGAATTTGTGCAAATTATTAATTTAGAATTAGTAATTTAACTGGAACAGAATCTTGAACTCATAAACTTCAAATTCTAAACCCGCCTCTAGTGTGGTGTCCATATCTCCTCACATTTGATTGAGAAAACGTCATGCTTTTATTGACATGGAGAGTTCTTTAGCCATTCGAATTAAAATGGATGTAGAATAAGTGATCTCCCAGGTCCAATGTGAAGCACCAAAGGAGCTAGTATTACACAAAAGAATAAGGAAAAGAGAACTTTAAATTGAATAAATTCCAAAATGTTGGAGGATTCTACTTTCAAGTTTGGGTGGAGAGGGAATTAGGAAAGCACAAAATGGGGAAAAGTTTATGACACAAAAGCACTCGTCCAATATTTACAATTTTATAAATATGAAATTTTAATGTACTCCGTGGTCCCTATTACTACTTGAAGATGGTGATACATTTAATTAAAGTTTTACTTTGAAAATTTCCATTTGAAAAAACAAAATAGAAGTGGAAACAGAGAATGAAATAAACGTGACCTCCGGAATTACGTGTGCTTTAATTTTTCAATAGTAAAGTCTTTTCGAAAATTAATCGAGGAAAAGTAGCATACTTAATTAGTCCTTAAGAAAAATACTCATGGGAGCTTGTGTTTTTAAATTTTTTTTATTAACTCGAATCACTACTTGAAGATTGAAGCATAAGGGTAGAGAATATCTATCACTTAAGTAATTCTTTAGATTTTATTTGCTGGGGCGAGAGTGTTCGGAACCTATGGATCAAAAATTATGTGTATATAGATTCAAATTCTTGAACGAAAGATTTGATATTCAAGTTCAAATTATAGGTCTATATTTTATTTTTTAAATTTCTTTAATAAAAATTTTGAATCCGCTGTTACATAAAATTAAACTAACTTGTTTTTTATTAAAAAAAATACCTTGGTTCAATTTAGAAAACTTTTTTTTTTGCAAATATATATTTTTTAAAATCTATCTTTGAAAAAAGTTTTTCTTTTAAATCTAAATCTCAAAAAAAAGCTAACTTGTTCTTGAAGAAGCAGCCAAAGGCAATGTAAACATAAGAACCAAACGTGTCCCCATAACTCCAAAGTCGCTGGACTTGAAGCAAACGCCATATAACACGTTGCTCTCTCTCTTCCCTTTTTGTTCCAGAAAACAAACCCTTATTGGCTGCTGCGGCGGTGAAAAATTTCTCTTTCCTTTCTTTTCCGATGTCCAAAACCTAGCTATTTCACCTCCGCCGTCGTCGTCGCGGTTGCCGAAGCCGACATCTACGTTTTCTTCTCTTCTATCGATATTATGCCGACTTATACAGCAATAGCTTTCGAGAATCTACTCGAACCTCGTGTTCGAAAATCCTATGGAAAGCAACAGCTAAACGAGATAAATGAAGAAGAAAAAGTGGTGGAGGATATTGAGCCACCGCCGGCGCCGGCGAATCATATATTTATATCACCGGCGTTGTATATAACTCCTGAACCAGCTCCGATTCCGGAGACTTCGTCTGGCTCGGTGTCTCCTTCTCCTTATGTAGTCAACCACAAGCGACGTGGTGGTGGAGAAGCATTTGCGAAACGGAAACTTGATGGATTGGAGAAAGTTGAACAAGTTAACGAGAAGACTGATTTGGATTTCAAATTGGAAGAGGAGTTAGCTGACGAACATTTGTTTGATGAAGATGATGGCTTTTTGGATCCGAGATGTGATGCGGCAAGTACCGGAAGTGTTAATGAGGTGAAAGGGCTTGATTGCCGGAGCTATGTGTCTGCTCAAGGGGAGTTCTTTGATGCAGATGAAGGTATATCTTTGTTTCTGTTTTGCAGTTTAATATTTGTTTCTATGATTTCATTAAGCAAATCTGTGAAAATGTTATGTTGATCTGGTGAAATCCCTGATAAACTATAAGTATGTTTTTGATTTTTTGTTAAGACCCTTGGATTTTTTTTATCTTATTGACAGCAGGATTCTTGAGGTTAAGCTTATTCACTCTGCATAGCCCCTCTGAGTAAATTGTCGCTAAGATGCTTTAGTTTATAAACGTAGTGTTAAAAGAGAAGAAATGGTTTGAGTTGTATTTTTCCACCTAAATGTGAATTGTTGACTAGAACAGCAATTCAACCGCCTCATCCCTCTTCCCCTTAGGCCTACGGGACAGCTACCTGATATATATTACAGAAACATATCAAAGCTTTACAGAAGTGAGAACATTTTGCAGAGGTGCATCTGACATACATAGAGGATAAAATAAAATAAGGTTATCATATATTGTTTGGACATGTCCTATGCGGACATGCATATCCATGGGTGAGGCAATATATTGGAAGTGGTGAAAGGTTATGATGCAGAGAAATTTTCCCTGGATGCCTAGTCTTTCAATATTATAGCTAAGAGCAAAAGAAGATGGAAGCAAAAATAGATGCAGGTGAAACCAACTAGTTGTTCTCAAGGTTTTGTCTTGTTGCTACACTTAGATGAGGTTCAATTTATGTCAGCAATCATTTGTTTTTATTAGAGACTTGCCGTGTAAGGACAATCCTGATTTCATAATTCTTTCTACAGAATCCCTAATGTGACTTAAAAATCAGATTGGGATTTGTATAGTTGATCCAAGCAGAAGTCAATAGAAGTTCTTTCTACAGAAGCCCTAGTGTGAATTAAATATCAGATTGGAACTGTAATGCTTGATAAAATAAGACGTCAAAACTGGAATGAAATCAAGAGGGGTGTATTGCTTTCAACTACTTTGGAGTTAAACTTAACTTAATTATTGTCATAGAAGAATGGCATAAAATATCCTGCGTTATTGTCCAGCACCTGTGGAAAATGAAAAGTTGTATCCTAGAAATTCTTATGATTGTGGTTCAGTTTACTAATGTTTATGCTTTTCAAGCTAAGGTGATGATTGATGGCAAGAAGCTCTATTTTGACAGCTGTCAAACAAAATATGTCATATTGCCTAGATAGTTCTTGCAATACTACTATGAATGTAATTGCTCTATTATAATAGCTGTGAGACAAAAAGTCATGTTTCCTAGGTAATTTTACAGTCTATGATGAGTATACTTTTCATTGTGATGGTACCTCAGATTTCTCCATGGAAGGGTCATCTTTGAATGGTTCTACATGTGGACCTAATATCGAATCAGAACTGCATGCCACAAAGCTCAAACTCCTCGAGGAGATTGAAAGGAGGAAAACAGTAGAGGAGGCTCTTAATATGATGCGATGTCAGTGGCAGAACATCAGTACTGTTCTATCTGAGGCAGGGTTAACGCTTCCTTCTCCTTCCAATGTCATTAGTGATATGCAGCTTGATAATGCTTCAATTGAGCAGCTCCATCAGGAAGTAGTTGTCTCAAAATTTGTTGCTGAAGCAATTGGAAAAGGTCAAGCTCGTGCAGAAGCTGAACTAGCTGCAGAATCAATTCTTGAGTCAAAAAACCAGGAGATTTCAAGGTTAAGAGACAGGCTCCGATACTATGAGGCTGTAAATCATGAGATGTCCCAGAGAAATCAGGAAATCATTGGTAGGTGTTGCTTCTCTTGCTCTACTTAATTGCTACTTCTAACTGATAAATATCCCTTACCATCCAGGCACTGACAGGTCTTGTTGTAACAGCTAATATTGTTGTGGCTTGCTTCAGCTTTAATTTCCTATAACTGAGAGAATCTTATATCCCATTCTAAAGAAGTACATCTAGGATGAGTGTGTGCCTTGCATTCACATAAAACACTTGGCTGGCGTCTTTCTCAATCAGCCAGGCACCTTATCTTGGACGAAATGTATATCCAGTTTCCCTTAGTTCCTTGGACTATGCTATAACAACCTTCATTTACTGTCATACCCGCATATGTTTGATTAGATCCATCATTCAATTAAAGGCTTGAATTACATGTCATAGACTCTGCCCTGATTAAAGTTGAATGGAGTGGGTTATTGCTTCTGCTGCTGGTTTATTCAACGTGTAGAGACAGTGACATTGTGATTTGCAGCATTAATGTAGTTGGATACTTTTATCAAACTTTTTCAAACGATCTACCTTGTTGGTTGCCTATTCCTAGTTTAAAGCCCCTTGGTCAGGATTATTTATCAGTTAAGAATCGTAGCTTGGGAAAACTGTAACTTTCATTTATTGATGGCGTAAAGACCCTTGGTCAGGATTATGTTTACTTAGTTCGTTCTAGCTTTGGAAAACGGCCATTTCATTTAATGTAGCTTTTATAATAACCCCTACAGTACTTGTTTTAAATCTCTCCCGGTAGCTCCTACATTTTGAATGTGATTGTTGAAACATATGCTTATGTTGCATCACAAGTGATGTCATTTCTTTATCGGAGTGACAATTTTCATTTCAATCATTCTGCAGAGGTTGCTCGGAAGCAGCGACAAAGGAAAAGATCCCAGAAGAAGTGGCTATGGAGTTGTATAGGCCTCTCCGTTGCCATTGGTGTTTCAGTGGTTGCTTATAAGCACCTGCCGCAAGCAAGTAACCATCAGCCAATTTCATACTCCAATGAATCAACAGGTGCTGGCACTCACAAAACTGCCTAAATCTCAGCCAACATGCACCCATAGGGTTTTAAGAAGAGTTATATGTAGGTTAGATCTCGTGGAAAAACATGGCTTCACGCTGCAGTTTTGCTCCTCTAATAAAAGTTGGATGAGCTAGTTAATCTTGTTCAAAGTTTTAACTGTGTTGCTGGTGCTAGATGAAGAGGGTTTGCTTAGTGCCTGTGCAGATCAGATTTCAAGGCTGTTAAGTTTTCTCACTTAATAATTGTGACCTGAGTTTATACTGTACTCAATGTTGATATCTCTATATTGGGTACTGTTCGCAACTCGCTAGATGATCAGATCAGTTCATGTTTGTATACGTTAGGCTGTCGGTAGGAATGTTGTACCTGCTTCAATTTGTGATGTAACGTTTCTATTCAGTAGTTGATTAAAGAGAGATCTCTGTAATGTTGGTTTCGCAGTTGGGAAAAGCGTTATGCCATCTCTGTAGATGGAGAAAAAAACTAGATGAGCTTGGTAATAAAGAACAAAGAGCTCTTCCTTGGTCAGCAGTGGAACTGCACGTTTCTTCTGTGCTTTTTCATGTCAATATAATACTATAAAAGAGAAGTATCCTTTGATGATATATCCAATTAATATATTATCAGTGCTCCCAAGTATACCACGTCTTTCAATAAAAAGCCTCATGGAGAAACGTCCAGCTATACGAAGTGGAGCAACACAAGGCCTGCAGGAATTATGGCATCCATTTCTTATCATGATACATGGGACCCTTCAGAGGTAATTCAAAACCAATCATAACCACTTCCAACTAAAGGGACTGTTTGGAAGTCAAAAATCACCCATCCTGATGAGCAACATTATGCCAAGATCTGTTTGCTTCTTATCTGCATCGAAATGATCCAATTTTTCATGTTTATTTGGGGAGATTGCTCTCGTTTGGCAGCAGGCAAACACTCGGCAAATCTTACTTTGAAACTCTTAAAACTGTCTCGAAAATGAATAACGCATGACAGAGGTGATTTGAATGGAATGATGAAATTCTATGGTGTAGAAGCACACAGCCTGGAGAGGGAGAAAGGATCGTATATTGATTGATGAATAATATTGCCTACATCATGCATGCCTATATTTATCCATACAGAAGTAGAATATCGAATAGCACACCAAGTAAATAGAGTTATAGAATGCTTTGGCTACCAGATATCGAGCTAGACCAGGACTAGGCTACTTATGCATGAGTCCTGAGTAGAATATACTACATAAAGGGTTAAGTGTTTAGGAGAATAAGTGATTCACAGGAGTGAAAGTAAATATATCATATTTGACATCTAAGCAATCTTGATTGTAATCTACATGGTATGCAACAATTCAGTGTGTTTTGCAAGATATATTATTCATGATGATGGGAGAATGAAATTTCCTGTAAGAAATTTAACATTTATGTAAAAAAGATAGCTAGTTATTATCAACTTGGTGATTATATTTCAACCGAATTCCCTCTTGTTTTGCTGCAAGTAGAATAATAAAAAAACAAAGCATGAAGATCAGGGAAATTAAAAATGAGTAATCCAATGGTCACTTGGGGGTCGTTTGGTACACCAAGTAAGTTGGGAATTACTATTGATTTACCAAAAGATTTGAGGGAAAACAAGTAAAAAAAATGGGGTGAGAGAGGCTCGAACTCTCGACCTCAGGATTACTCAGAAGCTATGAGACCTACGCGCTAGCCAACTGCGCCACCACCCCTTGTTGCTTCCTTTCCTTTAGCCTTTATAAATCATCAATGAGACCATCGTGAAATTTCCTGGAGAAGCAAACATAACACTAGGCAAACGGAAGGTCGAACCTAGGTGTAATCAAGTATTTAAAGTATCAATTCAATAAAGAGAAAATTACTACTGTATCCTCGATAGTTGTCAAGGTCAAAAGATATTTATCTGCTCATTTTCCAAACCTGTAAAATCCAAAAATTGATGTTTTTCATGGTACCAAGACTAAACACATACTCATAATGATGGCAAGAAGGAACGGGCATCTGCCAAATTAAGTTTTTTTGAAAAAAAAAGGAAATGGGGTGAGAGAGGCTCGAACTCTCGACCTCAGGATCACTCAGAAGCTATGAGACCTACGCGCTAGCCAACTGCGCCACCACCCCAGATGCTATTTTATTTGATTTAGCCATATATAATTGATTGGATGGTAGTGCATACTAGCTAATCTAAAAGACATGACGCTATTTTCGAAATTAAATTGCTTAATGCTGAGATCACTTGTATTTTGCAACTTGAAATTGATGGGGGTACCCACGTATATAAAAGAAAGAATATCCGAAAAGGCATGACCCGTTGTCCACGAACCTCTCACCTCTCATTTCCATTGCGTCAACATTAGGCATGACAAACGAAAAAAGAAATGGACTTGAATGGGAAGATATAGGGGTAAACAAGTAGCTTTCGTGGTTAATACCAGGTAAAGTAGAGGAATTGATTTTGTAGGCTACTGTTTTTTCAGTATCAGTTGAAAAAAAATACTAGGCACTAGTGAAATAAAGACGATATGCTAGCTCTTATAGGGGTTGAACTGTCAGAGCAAAAAATGATTATATAACTAAAGTACTTCAATTTCCATACTCTTGGCAGTTTGCCCTATATCTGATTCAACTACCTACCAGAAATTGGAGGAAGCAATGCAAAAAAAATGTTTAGATCGTTCTATCCTTGCAATTCCCTCAACTGAAATGCATATACAACTACAGTGCTCAACTTACAAATGATGGCTGTGTTACAAAAGCACAACACACACTGTCATCTGCCTCAACCTGGTTGGAATCTGTCACCATGTCAATAAAAGGTTCCAGGACCAGAAGAGGCCAAAACAAAGCTAATTGGCAGGTGAATGATTATTTCTCATGTTTTCTTAGAAAGAATGCACTGTCAATCCTCTAGATGCTGAGGGCCAATCACAATGCACACATCTGAAAGAGTTACGGAGTTCAGGTTTTACCACAAACCCACAGATGTGAACAAAATCTGCCATCCTGGAGAGACTTTTTATCACTTGCTGGCAACTTCTAATAACTCCTGCCAAGTGGTAAGTTTTTCCCTGGGTTTTTTTTTCAGACTCCCTCTCCTTTTCTCTTCATTGTCGATCTTTTCCCAGCCACTAAATGGAACAATTTTGACATTCCTGCTATCTAGCAATTGGAGGAGGCCATCCCTTCCGGGCTTTGATAAGCCAGATCTTGATTTTAGCACTCCTCTCCCAACATCTTCTGATATGCTAGTGACCTGCTACGTCTCATGATTAGCAAAGCTAACTGTGATACTCTAAAAAGAAAACTCCTTGGTCATGATGATGGGAACAGTAAAGCACCAGGTTGTGATTGATATGCACTTACAGTTTCTTCAGCACAGTAAAGATTTGTAGCTATTATCCCAGTTGGGCCTCTCTTCAACCACCCACATACATACAAGCCTTTCTCGACTTGTGCATCTCCAGAAGCTTCACTTAACACACGTCCCTGAACATTTGGAACAATACCTGGTAAAGCAGCCCCAGATCATTTACTTAGCAAGAGTGATGGACCACACAGCAATCAAAGCTTTCACGCAATTGAGGTGAATGATGAAAACAAACTTTCCACAGGATAGGATTAAAAATGGAATCAAAACAACTAATGTGTATGGAAGTATTTGCAACTGCTAAAATAGAAAATACAAATGATGAATAGGCAACTTAAAATATAGAGAGATCTATTTAAGTGAGGAGCTTTAAGAGCAACCAACGTGTTAGTTATTATTTAGCTTTCGTCACATACCTTTACGGTGATCAAAAGGCAAGTTATCAACAGGTATCGACTTGTAACCAACACTCTTCAATGCCAGCCTATGAACAAATGCAGTACAACACATCAACATTCAGTACAGAATAGGTTTAGATGCAAATAAAAAAGTAATTAAAAAAGGGTTTTACTGCACCACAGCAATATGAAATAAAATCTACAACTCAAGCAGTTTCTTACATGTTATATGACTTGGTAGAAGGCAGAAAAGATTTTAAATGCAGGATACAAAGAAAACTAAAGCAATGTACCCGCATTCCATTTCTTCAAAAAGACCAGTGCCAACTGCAATTTGTTTCCCAGAGCCAACATCTTCTGGAGGAAGAAAAAGCTCAGAGTTAGAACAGGTTCTCTCTCATGAACAAGATCTCTCTCAACATGCACATTAAAAAAAAAACTCTGACATAATGCAGACAGTATGTCAAGTATTTCACATTTTTTAACACTTTTATGTGTGAAATACACACACACAAAAAAAACATAAAAGGGTTATTTGTTTTCAACAGGTATTGTAGATTAGTGTATGTACCAACTTGCACAGACCTTGGCCAATCCATCAAGCAGCATATGATTACCCACAAACACATAACCTGCTCACCAAAGCTGAAGGAATAGGCTAATAATGAATGTTGTAACTAGGAAACAGACCTGGACTCTCCGTGTAATTACTCTTTATCTTATGCCTCAACCATGCCGTCACCCGTTATAATGGAAAAGACCTTTGGATTAATTAGTGCATAAGCATTTCTTATCAGATGTTTGGTTAGTTACATTAAAAACTGAATTTACATTGTATAGCATATGTTTTTATCTGAAATTGGAAAGAAGTATGTTTCACCAATTTCCTTGGCCTATATCTCACATCTATTGTGATATGTAACGGAGGCATTATCCAAATGAAAACTTAGAAATAGGAAAGAAATTGGTGAACCTAAGATGTTGTCCCACTAGCGATCATGTGGGTCATGTGGAAGGAAGAAAATAGGAGAGCTATTGATGGGATATAGAATAATTATGTACATTTAAGGAATAGACACTCATTTCTAGTTTTTCTTTTAGTCATCCATGAAGTGGATTTTGTACAGATGATCAGGCAATATTTGTGGAGGATCATAGTATGTTAAATTCTCCATTTTTTGGTACACAGATTGACATTTGTATATGGAGGATTTTCCATTATTAACAAAATTATTTAAATTTTACGAAAAGGGCATATGGTGCATTACTTTAATGTAAGGTGCAAAAGTATTTCAATCATATTAGATGCTCTTATCCACGTGCTGCTATACACTTATTTCACATTCTAGCTCAAGAGAATAATATAGAAACACTACATCAATAAAAAATGTACACGCAAGCATACACTGCCAAATACATGACTTGCACAAACACATACATGCACACCTTACAAAACATAAATCCTCATCAAAAATCCTTTTGAATACGTGTTTTTTGCGAGCTTCCCCCATCATATCAATAAAATCTTAACAACAGCAAAAGTCCTCACCAGACAATGTAAAAGTAGAAAATTTTATTGAAAAACATATACCCCAAAAACACAAAAAGTGCAAGAAATTTTATATGCATGCAGTTCTCTCTTTACATGCTTTAAGAGAATACAGTTTACCTTTAAGAATTGTCCGTTCCACGCGCAAACCAGCAACATGACCACTTCTACAATCTGATTCCAGGAACCTGTCTGGTTTCCTGAAGAAAACAAAGTGCAATTCTTTCTGACCTGGATTGCCTACGGAAGTTGCAGGAGTGGCTGCCTTAGAGAGCAGTTCATGAATTCTCCTTTTAATCCGGTTATTCTTTAGTTCTTCCTTTGCGTACAAAACAAAAGAACAGAATACTTAACTTGGGGGATGCGAAGGATATGCATAACAATAGTGCATAAAAGCAATGTGAAATTCTTGGAGCAAAGTGCATCAATCCCTCTTACTTAACGTGTAGTTAGATTCAAAAAATTGAAAAATTGCTTTTGGTTAGAACACAGTTTTTGCAAAAACTGTTATCAAATTTTTAAAGCAAACTCCATCTCAGAAAGTTAAGCATTTTGATCTTGCATCTTTTTTCTTCTTCCCGGGAATTATAGTCCTTCAACCTTTTGAAGTGTAACAACTGTTCTTTACGCTAAATATAGTAACAATTTTCATAAAGGATACAATATTCGATAAGCAACAAATATCAGCCAACTTACGATGAAAAATCACATATCACCACCTTTGCCTACAATCCGGTTCGATGACTGCTTTTTCAGTTAATTTCTAGGAATGTGCAATGCCTCCGTTTTGAAATATTCAAACATTCAAATGAGAACGCGAGAAAACTAGCTCACAATGTACTCCCTTTGTTTCAGTTTGTTTGTCGTAGTTTGACGGGCGCAGAGCTTAAGAAAGGTACTCCCTTTGTTTCAATTTGTCATGTTGGACGAGCACGGAGTTTAAGAAAGCAAGAACACTTTTTATCTTGTGATATAAAACTAAAGAAATGTAGAAGGTACCAAATTTTATTTAATCTTGTGGCCTTAAATATGTAATATTGGATGTGGGAATTATAGAGCTGTCAAATTGGGAAAGAAACATTCTTTTTAAAATAGATTAAAAGGAGAAAAAGACAAACAAATTAAATGGAGGGAATAAGAAGACGACAACTCACACCATCTGAGACCCTAAGTTTCTTAACACATCCGATCAGCTTTTCAACCAGATAGGCTTCGCTTTTCTCAACATGATCCAGCATGCCACATTACTCTCATTCTTTTACTTTCTTCATTTGGAAAGAGAAGTCAGACAGAAACATTGACGGTTCAAATTCAAACTTATTGTAGTTAATGAACCATTAGGTCTTTTTCTATTAATCATGGGGTTGTATCTCTGTCTCTTTTCTTTCTTCTTTTACATGGTAGTTGAAGCTAAAAGGAGAAAAGAGTTTTTATCTTTCGAAAGATCAAGGGTTTTATCTATAGAAAAGCAGTGGAAGCAATTATGCTACAAAAGAGTAAAGTTTAAGGGCTTCATATTTATACATCAGTTCTTAGTAGCCTTAATCAGTAATATAGATAGCAGGCATACCTCATCTGCAGGGGTTTTACTTAAATCTGCTTGCCGAATTTCAATGGATAGGTCCTTGATACCTGAAGCAACATAAATTTCATCAACAAACCAATTACTGGCGCAAACAATATCTGGATTTAATTATCTTGCGACAGTAAAGTTAAATGAATAACATGTTGAATGAAAGTAGGAGGGGCTGGAACCAGCAATCTTAGACTGACAAAAAATCCACGAACTCACCTAGAACTTCACGCAGTTCTTTCGCCGTGAAGGCTGCTTGTGCAGCTCCTCTTCTTCCAACCAAATATACTTTTCTGACAATATTCAAGCATAAGCGTCATCATTTAAATAAAAAATGTCTTTTTTTGGGTACATATTTAACTACAACATGTGATGAAGCTTGAATTGAAAATGGAAAAATAAAAGGGCAAAAGGCAAACCTAATGGAGCTCTCGCGTAAAGCTGCCAAAGCATGGCAGGAGATATCAGTTGTTGCCAATTCAGTAGTTGGTCGTAAAAGGATACGCGCCACATCAAGAGCTACATTTCCCTTAACAAAAGTGGAAAACGCTTAGCAAGCAACTACATTTCACTTTGCCTACTCTTTTACAAAGTTCTAAGGTGATTTCCTAGAGAAGATTTTGTTTCGAAGTAATGCAAACATTCAATGAAAAGATACCTTCTCTGATAAGACAATGATGCATTTACCAATCTCCCCCGTAGACAACTCAGACTATAAACTGATGAGTTGATGGGTGTATTAATGCAGTAAACATCCAATGTGGAGTTACATACTGTAGGTATAGATATCAATCAAACACCAGAAAGTAAACATTTGGTAGGCTTATTATTAACCCAAAAAGAGGTACACGGACTTGTTCCATTGGTTTTGTTCAATCTTAACCAAAAAAAAATGGTTAATCCAAAAATAGAACTCGCTATGCTATTTAAATTTAAGCAAATAGTTTTTTCAAATGACGGTAGTGTCAGAGCTAGCTTGTGTACCTCGCCAATTCTATCATATACCCTGCACCTCTAAATCTTTTTTTTTCCATGATGGTGGAGTCCAGGCAGCTTGGACACAGCTTGACTATTCCATCTGTATCTGATATCTCCAGCAGCATAGGTATAGGATAACTGTGTCTGACGATGCACCGGAAGATAGACAACTAGCATGTTTTGTATTCACTGGGATTTGAACATGAGACTTCATGGCTCTCCCCCCACTTCGTTGGCCACACCTTTGGGTGCACACGATTTTCTATTTAAATTTAAGCAAGTAGTGTCTTCTTGAAGTTCAATACACAGGTCTAGAGACTAGACGTTCAATTTTACCACAATTGAAACTCTGCTTACGCGTGAAATAGTATAATGGGCATTATATAGACATACCTGACCAATAATAACAGCAGTATCAGAGCTCTTCAAATCTGGTGCCAGATTTCGGCAGTCTGGGTGGCCATTATACCACCAAACAAATTCTCTGGCAGCGTATACCCCAGCCAGCTCCTATAAGACATGCAGTACTAGATGGATAAACAGAAACTATGTTTCTTTAAGAAATCAAAGAAGCATAGAGGTAGAAGATTCAAATGACACCATCAGTAATTATTTTATTTTTGTGATTGTTATGGAACCATCAGTAATATTTGCTCCCTAAGACGCTAGACACTAAATATAAAGGAAGGAAACTCAGCGAAGCTACCCCGTTGAGTAACATACTTCTCCGGGTATTCCTAGAGCTTGATCACTTTCAGCACCATAAGAAAGCACCACCTGTAAAATGATATATTAACTTCGAATCCTGTGGATAATACATACTGCACTAAGCAAGTAAAAAATGTAAGAGAATCAAATGCAACCTCCTCATTGTGTGGTCTTACCGCATCATATAATTCACGCAGTTCTGCCAAAGATACAGAGGCTCCAAGAGAGACATTCCCAATGAATGAGCAACGTCCATTTTGAGCAACCCGAGAAAACTGATTTGTAACAATCTGTTGCAAGTATTTTGGTAAATTAAGAGTTAATAAGAGCAGTTTTTCAGGTAGTTCTAAATGAAAACTATTCCAAAAGATTAATTTACAACACTCCGGATCATGGAGCAATATTTTGTTTGCTGGATTATTACTGTTAATTGCTCTCTTTGTCTCAAATTGAAGCATTCTGTTGAGCACTAAAAAAATACTTAGCTTTACTCATATAGTGAAACATAAGAATTAAGACGGGTAGTTTGTTATGTAAAAATTAAAAAATATACTACTCAAGAATGACGAGGTTTATAATATGAGGGCCAAAAGTCTAATACTTTATGTGAATTCAGCTATGGGATTCTCAATCTTTTGGAGACAAAATTGACATACTTGGATAGGATTATACAAAACATACTATAGAAAAAAATATAATTCGAAATATTGGAACTTTCTCCAAATAGTAATATGTCATATAAAATAAAATAAAGGAATAGCACCATTAGTACCTACAGAAATATATAAACTTGTGCATTTAGGAAAAAAAAAAAAGATGAAATTTTCAAGCAGTTATTGCTAAATTTATTATCCATAAAGTTTGTTGCTGATATGGAGTGAGGCAAACAAAGTCTCAACAAGTGAAAATGCCTATCTGGGGGGAGGGGGGGGGGGGTTTATTCATTCTTTTGTGCTTCTACTTCTATAATTGCACACTTCTTTAGCTGTATGGTTACTGTGAAACATTTACCCAGCTATTGGAGTACATCAAGCAACGAGGTGAGTGCATCAAAAGCTCAGGGTCACCTTATACCAGTGATTTGCTCTTTGCCAGCCCCTGTCCCACCCAGCTATCAACTTTTCAAAAGTACTTCTGTCCTCCCCCCACCATGTCCCATGTAAGAATTAAACTGTCATCCCATCTTAGGGTTCGTCCTGCCCTTCCCACCAGCAGCCTTGCCCTATTGCCATCACCATTTTGGGAAAAAAAAAAGCTACAACAAAGGAGACAAATTAAAGCACAAGACCTTCGTTTCAGGATGATCAGGAGCCACTCCAGACCTGACTAATCCAAATGGCGTAGGTAACCGATCAACTATATCAACTTCAGTTCCCTCGTGAGCTTTCAAAATCTGGCAATAGTAGTTAAAAACAAAGTTTCTCAACTTCTTACATCAGAAAAATAAAAAACAGTAGCAAGTTCAAAGCAGAGGTAGTTGGACCTTATCGGCAGTGTAGAAACCGGCAGGCCCGCTCCCCACAATGCAAACGCGTAATGGTTCCGATGAAACTGTGGAAAAGCTCCGGCAGAAATTTAGCGCTCTTGAAAGAGCCATCTCCCCAAATTTCTGTATGCCGGCAATGGAGAAAATTTCTGTCTGATTTAGTGATGGGTTAAGCGCACCAGCACATATACTAGGAAATTGTCATTAAAGACCTAATTAAACCTACAAAATGATCCTTCCCTAATATCTGAATATTACAAAGAAATGGATTCTTGTAAGAAACATAAACTACTGAAAACACTCCAAAGGTAAATTAAATGAAAAGAACGCTTAAAATGTCGACGGAAAATGGAATGAGAAGGAAAAACACTCTTGATTAAAACACTCCAATCTAAGAAGTGAAACTTCTAGTAGCATCAAATGTGTGTAATTACATATAATATTTATTTAATATGAATCTAAATACACAAAATTGATACTACACACGGATAACTCAATTGAATGGTTGAAAAAGTACTACTCTTCGATCTATTTTTTTGTATTGTTCAGCGGTGGAAACAACTCTTGTAGGGTAAAGTTGCGTATAATAGACTCTTGTGGTACGGCTCTTTTCCTGATCCCGCGCATAACAAGAACTTAGTGCACCGGACTGCCCTTTTTTATATTCACCATTTGTAATGTCAAATCATAATACAATTCTCTTCTCAATGTTGATTTATAAATTATGATAACTAATAAGCAACTGTTTGATTTAACTTTTGTTGCAAAATATCATAGCAAATGGAAATTGGTGGGTGGAACTGATTTAGAAACAAAAAAAAAAAATTCAAGGCCTACTCAACAATTAACGGGGAGTTGAATCATATGCAATTAACCCAACAACGCCAACTTCAAAAGTTCTATTAATCAATCAATTATGCCTCAATCCCAATCAACTATTGATTTCCAACTCACCCAAGTGAAATAGCAATGCTCTCGAAGACCCAAGACTATAAATTTCACTAGAACAAAGTGAAAGACTAAATCCAATAAGCAATCTAATCTTTTTGAAATAAGTAAAAACAATAGTATGAACAACAATCAAATATTAAATATCCAAATACCAATTACGACTAATCAAGACAAAAACGAAAATAGGGAAAAGGATGAAACATCTACTGAACATGAAGGGAAAAAATATATTCAAGAACAATTAATAAGAGATTTACCTCAAAAATTGAGAGAAACAGAGGCCAGTGAAAAAAATAATACTCAAAAACGAAGATGAAAAAGAGGAAGGAATTAATTTGTTTTTCAAAAAAACAATGATAGGGTTTCTTTTCCTTTCTTGTTTTTTGGCACCGTTGCGTCAAAGTATATATAAAACGCTAAAACGCGGGAGAGTTTCTTCTTCTTCTTCTTCTTTTATTTTTTAGTGTGTGTGTTTTTTTTCCTTAATTTAAAAAAAAAAAAAAAAAAATGCATAAGGGGATCTTGACAGTTGGATTTAAATCACCCAT